>OMLB01062800.1:42829-57907 GCA_900302555.1 Myripristis jacobus | reverse complement strand
AATTATATTTTTCTCAAAATATTTTAGCGTGCTCACCTTGCTTTTTCATTCAGTTCTCTTCCTCTCTCTCTCTCTCTCTCTCTCTCTCTCTCTCTCTCTCTCACACACACACACACTCACACACACACACACACACACCTGCATACACACTTGCCCAGCCCCACCTCTTCCTGTTTCTCTTGCTCTGTGTATCTGCTCTTTTGGCTTTCCTTGTCAGCAGTGTGTTGTCCCCCAAAAGCACAACTCGCATTTTGGATGTTTTTTCACCTGCAGTTGGGTTTTCACAACAGCAGATGAGCTGCAGGTGGAGGCAGCTTGTAGGTAATGATGTGTTGAAAGCAATGTGGCCCTGAATGACACTTCCTTTGTCCATTACTTTAGTGGCAAGGCATTTAAGGTAGCTTAAAGGTAATGAATTTTGATACCCAGCCCTGCTAATAACATGTTTAAGACTGTGTGTGTCTTGCCAAATGGTAGTGCTGATTACATGGTGACTGTGAACACGAAGGGGCGCAGGGGTGATATGAACCTGTGGCAGTAATGGGAAACCCTGAGTGGGTCGACTACTTGGGTGCAGTGTTAATTTTGACAGGTATTTGAATTTTAGTTTTACTTTTACATTAGTCTCAGTCAAGTTTTAGTCAGAAGCACTTCAAATAATTTTCAAACAATTTTAATCACTAGTGCACTTCTAAAAAAAAATTTCTGAGCTTCCTTGACTTATTCTTCTTGCAGTCCCCTTGCTTGCACTAAGTTAGTGCAGCTCCGTGTTGCCTTCACAGGACCAGGAAATGGATGCCGAAAATTAAGAGTTTCTTCCTCTTAAAACATTTATTTGTCCTGAGATTATCCTGTGAATGCTCCGGTGTTATCACTGTTGTTAGAAATTCACAAGAAAGATATTCTGCAGATGGACTTCCCTTTAAAGCAGCTTAGTTGTCTGATAGGTTGTCAGTCTTGTTGTCAAAAGGGAGGCAGATTTATGTTTATTTGTGACTGTCTATTAGTCTACTTCAGACATTTTTGTCTTGATGGTTTTCATCGGAGATAAATGAAAGACTTCTCATCTTAATTTTTGTTTACGTAAAGCAACTGGTTAAGGTCACTGTTATGTCATTGTCATAAAAAAGGGGGATGTGAATGACTATTTTTCATTCAAGAATTCATTGACTGAATTAACACTGCTCGGGATTTCCAAGTATAACATATATGGGCAACACTGATTATTTATTTTTGGATGATCAACAGTATGTTTAACTGTTTTTGTTTGTCAGTATGCCAACATGATCTTTAATGATATGTCTAATTAACATTTTGTCTTTTTTTTCAAGGTGGATTGTAGACATGGAGGGAGCTCCTGGCACACTCTATGAAGGAGAGAAATTTCAGCTGCTTTTCAAATTTAGTAGTCGATATCCTTTTGATTCACCTCAGGTAAGCAGCAGTGACTTATTTGTCATCAGCTCAGAGTTGAGCGTTAAATCAACCAAAGGGCACTTATACTGACTGAACATTCAGCTGTTCTCAGTGCATGTTGCTTAGTAACAGTCTGTTTGTCTGACAAATCATTAATATTGAGGTGTTACCATGAAGGTCTTCTCTTTTCTGTTTGAAACTAAGGGAATTTTCTTTAAGATAAGCAGCTTTCAGAGTCTGATTGTGATAATTAAGGAATGATTTTATTACCTGTGAAAGTGGTAACCAGAATTGTATGCAGCAGGTTGGGAGGTACAGAGTGAGTAAAATTTGCTATATATGTGTGTATACTACATATCCTACTCCATAATAGTGCCCTTGTTGAAATTGGAGTACTCAAGACCTGCATGAATAAACTTCTGCGCCTATTTCTGGTTGCTTATAATAATCACATGAGGCACACTGGTCCTGTGGTTGCTAATGGAATGATCCTTGGTTTGGAAACCTTGGAGCCAGGATTCACTCATTTAAACACCAGTGGAGCGCTCCCATGAAACCCTGTTTGAAGAGATGAGCTTAACTCACCAGTCTTATTCCACACATATCAGCAGCCTGACAGCCTAAAAATAGAGATTGGGCAAGTGTAGGGAAAATTAGATCAACGTAACAAGCTACTACCCTTCCACCTCTCAACAGGCATGACATCCTGTCATAATGTTCCCCTTTTGCACTCCTTTTGGGCCCCTGGAAGCAATGTCAGTGATAACTGGTGCACTGCATTATTGATGGTGTGAGGGGCTCCAGCTCTGATTGCACATTAGGCAAATCAGTAGGTCTGAGTGTGTGTCAAGGAGGTTGGCTTATGCGATGGAGCATGTGTGCTGCTTTTTGAAAGACCCCTTTGCTGAACGTTGTCACTGTCAGAGGTAAATGCAGCCCACTCAAACCCAGCTGATACCTTCTGCCTTAAAAGCATGTAGCTTTTGTTTCTGTAGCAGCCTGTCATAGTAGCCTCTTGTCAGTGACTGCTGTTATGACGCTTCTTGTATTGTTCAGTTTGTGGCGTTCTGAACCACAGTTTGTAATCTCTCATATAGCTGTGCACAAAAACTGAATGCCGAGCATCATGGCAGTTCTGTTTTATTATTGTTAAATAGTAAGAACTTCATTATCTGATGGCCGATAATATGGAATGACTGGTCAACCTAATGGCTAGTTTCTCTCTCTTGCCACAACAAGCTGCGCATGACTCTTAAATACCCTACAATACATTAGCCCTACTGATCTAATTCTGATGTTACAGTATTGTTCTCCGGTAAATCGCTCTATTATTCATTGGTTAGTTTGTTCCTTTGTTTCTGTGAATGTTAGGCGCCGCCGCAAGTGATTTCATAGTGTCACAAAGTGCTTGCAGTAAATCTGCTGTTTTTACTGGCAGGTATGCAGGTCCTAATGTTTGTGTTGGTTTAAAGGCCATTTGTTCTAAATGTGTCTGTTATTCATTGTTCAGTGTGTTCCTGCATGCGTTCTTTGATGTAGCTATTGTCTTAAAGTGTTTGCAAACAATTGTGATCTTATTGCCAGGCCTACATATTTGTTATATGGTTTAAAGGCTATTTGTACCACGGATGTGTTAAGAAACACATTAATAATGTATTTCATTAAATAGAACCCGCCACCCATAAAAAGTTTGGGTGTGTTTTTATACATGTTTCAGTTATCTGAAATTTCAGCTATCCGAAATAACTTCATTCCTTGGGGGTTTGGATATTTGAAGTCCTACTATATTTAATCAATTCTCCGTTCCATTGTATTGATACAGGGGCTATCATTTATGCACTTCATTTTCATATGGTGTTAGATCACTTAAATTTTAGTGCTGTGTGTTAGGAGCATTGTGCTAATTGTGTTTGAAAATATTGGAATTGGAATTTTGAATAAAATTGTTCAGAGTCAGTTTGTCACCTGATTGATCGTAATATTGTTATATATTTTATTGGTCTGCCCAGGTGCCATGCAGAAGGTTGTATTAGAAGCTGTATTTATACATTTTCAGTCAATTCTGTAGAGTATTGCAGTGTGTTGTGATATAAATTGTATTGTGACTCATGCATTGAGATAGGTGTTGTATCATGCAGCTCTTACCAATGTCCAGCTTCACCCCTATCCTCTGTTGCTATTTCTAACTCTCGCTTCGTCCCTCCCACTCCCAGTGATGTGTCACCCTCGCTCTCCTGTGAGGCCCAGTCTGGTGCCAGACTGCCTCCACCCATTGTTAGCCTTCCATTACCCTCACCCTGACTCCCCCCTCTCTCTACTTTAACACCACTCTCTTGATTTCCTGTCCTCTCATCACACCTTCTGGATATTCCTGTTTTGCTCTGACCTTTGCTCCCTTTAATGGGTAATATCCTCATACCCTTTTTAACGACCTGTTTGCCATATTTCCTCTTTGCTATCCTTTCCTGGTCACCCATCGCCATTCTCTCCTCTTCTCTCACCCTATCAAGGCCCCTCTGTCCTAATCCCAGAGCCTCATGTCATTGTAGAGGACTAAGCCTGAGCTTAAACAGCAAGTCTCATTATTTTCTGCTTATTAATGCGAAAATCTGAACTCATTCCAGGCAACTAGTCTCCCAATTTGGCTCTCTCACTGCACCACCAATGTAAAAGCCATAAAAGGTTATTGGTATCCAAAAATTTCAGAGAGCTGCTGAATGTTGTGGACAGTGAGTTGGCTATGCTCTCCAAGGAAAGAATGATCAGAGGTGTGACATGCTCAGTGAATTAACTCTATCATATTTTGACTTTTTTTGTCATGTGTGTGTTTTATTGTTGCAGGTAATGTTCACAGGAGAGAATATACCTGTCCACCCTCATGTGTATAGCAACGGTCACATCTGTCTATCTATACTAACAGAAGATTGGTCGCCAGCCCTCTCAGTGCAATCAGTTTGTCTTAGCATTATCAGCATGTTGTCCAGCTGCAAAGAAAAGGTAGGGGACCTGTGATGATGCCTTGGGGGATTCCTGTAGTGATTAATGCCAACTGTACGCCTGTTACATGGTAAAATGTTAATGTTTATGGTGTCACGATTTCTTCCCCTGCAGAGACGACCGCCTGATAACTCCTTTTACGTAAGAACGTGCAACAAAAATCCAAAGAAGACAAAATGGTGGTATCATGGTGAGTATTTTCAGGTTGTGACCAATTTTTGCATCACAAGGATATATTTAAACAATGCTGGTGAAAGTAATAAGTTAACAGAATTGGCTGTCATTTTAAAGATGATGGCAGGAAAGACATAATCCATCATTTTAATGCTATATTTTAATCTTTTGCATATAATTGTCTTCACAGATGATACGTGTTAATGTACAAACTTTGTAATAATCCTAGAAGAAAGAAGTCCTACTGACCTACATAAAGCACTTTTAAATCATTCAGTCTTTGAACTCTGACCTTTGACTGGAAAAATGGACATCATGCGCTGGAGACTCTTGACTGCATTTCCTTGTGGGCAGTTGGATGCATGTTATAGCCGGTTTGTAATATAGAAAAAGAAAACAAAGGAATGTTTAGATGCACCCAAGATGGATCGTTTTGGCAAAAAAGGTAGTAATGCAGCGAGCAAGCAAGGTGGAGTTTTGGTGAGATTATTATAATTCCTGTTTTTAAAATTATTCATGTTAATTTTTTGTTTGTGTGTGGGTGCATTTTTAAGGTCCTTGTGTTGTGCAATAATAATGATGGATGCATGCTTGGGCCTACAAAGAGAAATCCAAATCTAATCATTTTCTGGAAGGGATCTGACCATCGTAACTCCAAGAAAATGCTTCATTGGTTTTATTTTGTTGTATTTTTTTTCTTTAATTATATGCACTGTGAAAGTATCTGGCTAAAAAGGCACAACTAGTGCGTTATCCTGACTTACAGTTGTACTGTAAGCAGCCCTCCACTTTGTATTTCAGGTTAAAGAGTTTTAGTTTGTAACCTTTCTATCAAAAGTAGAACCAATTTCTTCTTCATCTTCCAACTTGAGACCCGGTTGCAGTTCTTCCTGCTGTTGGACAGAATGTCGGTACCGATGAAAACAGATAAAATGGTAGACCTCTTCAGTTAGCTGACGACCTCAGTGTACATCTCTTCAGAAGGATGGGCTGAACTCGCATACTGTCGAGTTGTCCAGCCTAGAGGATGTGCAGTGGCCTCTTCCATTTGAAGAATGTCTGTAAGAGAACATTGTGGCATGATCCACGTTTATTTGTATGATCCTGCTTATTTTTATTTTTTTAAATTAATGCTTTAATCTTCTAAAATGTTTGATTTTAAATGTTGTCTTGTTCTTTTTGTACTTTTTTTTCAACTAGCTGATGCTTTGAAAAGGGGGGTGTTTTTGATGGGTCAGTAAAGTTTTGGAATATTTTATTTATGTTATTTAATTTAAATCTGTATTTCGATCTCCAGAATGGTAGTGAATGATGAAAAGAGGAGTCTGTATCAAAACCTTAAAGGCGAGGCTTTTGTGATTCCCCCTGGTCAGAGTTTTGGCTCAGGTACTTTTTTCAATAAAGAGATCACCTCTAAAAAAAGATTCCTATCAGATATTTTGAATTTAACTATATTTTCACCAAAAGAGACTGTTACGTTGTAAAATTATAACATGTCTGAAACTATTGTATATAAGTCTGTAAATTGTTGGATGACGTGACAGAAATTAGCAATGGGTGCATTTACTTAATAGCAGAATGACTAAAGGAGTGCTTTATTACTTTGAAAGTTAGTCTGCATCTTTTGCTAATTAGGATGTGTACAGTCAACAACATACTGTTGGTAAAAAAAAAAAAACAAAAACAAAAAAAAGTTCAGTAGTTTTACAGTGGGGGTGCATGCAATTTAAACCCTGCTTTTTCTTATTGGCACCAGACATTGTGACATCCATGAGTCTATCCATAACTTAGGTAATGGTTTATGGGATGGATCTTGCAATTTTCACCTGCGGGGGCTGTGCAGCTCCATCTCATTTGAGACTGTAATCACTCCATTCCTAAAGAAATGTTTATCGCCATCCATTCGGAGATACTTGAATTTTCCATCTTGGGTTGTTTGTATTGCATTTGCTTTTGTTTCCAGGGTCTAGCTGAGTTTCTTGAATGAACTTGAGTGAATGTGATGATATACTGTAGAGGAGATTACCACAGCACACTGCTATCTCAAACCTATATTGATAAGATAGAGACATCTATTTAACCAATGATTTTTTTTGTTTGCTTTTTTTGTATTAGCTTCATTGTAGTGGTCTCTGCTGTTGCCGTGCTGTGCAAAATGACAGCAGGACTGAAAAAAAAAATTGTGTAATTGCAGTCAGAATGGCATTAGTGCGGGGACAAAAAGCCTTCACCCAATGGACAGTACATCAGTGAAGATTTGAAAAAAATATGCGTGAATATGTGACAAAGGTCTGGATGTGTCTTTTTTTTTTCTCCTGAATTTTTTTTTTCCTTTTCAATGTGGTTTGAACTCTTAGCTTGCAGGTTGTGAGTGATCAACACTAATGAGGGCGTGTTACTATTTATATTTGAAAAAAAAAATTCTGGGATGTGCAAGCTCCATGTAATAGGTGCCTGTTCATTTTCATAATCAATAATAAAAGCAAAGATTCACTTTTAAGTCAGTGTTGTCCTGCACAATATTTACAATATCATATGTTTTAATCGTTTTTCTTGCAGCTTTAAGGACGGATGTACTCCTTTGCATTTTTACTCACTCTGTTCTTGCACCTTGTACAAACTAAACTGAATACAGCCGACTATTTTTTGCAAGTGCAATGTAAGGGCAGAGCGGTAGCACCACTTGGTAACTGTCAACTAGGTTTTACTTATTAACTGCATCAGATCCTGTATATCGTGGTCATAGTCCGTGCAGAGAAGGACTTGAAATTGAATCATGGCATTTAGACACGGCTGGTGCCATAATGGTCCAAGTATTTCAGAAGTATTCAGTCCTTATTTGTGGTTGTGGGGTATTACCCAGTATGCTGCATAAAAAAGGCCATTGATGAATCCTTGAATGATTTGTTGACCAGATTTTACCCAGCACAGGGGTTCAGGAGAGAAGTATAAGAAGTATTTTTTACTATTACAAACTTCAGTTCTGTGTGTAATTGCATGCTCTTGTGCTGAAGCTCGGTGCACTTGTTCAGCTATATATTACCACTAAAATTATTTGTAAGGCAGAGGTCAACATGATGTGAGAGTCTTGTTAAAAAATGTTACTAGATGGTGAGCATGTAAAGCCCATGAGAGAAAGTGGCTCAATGGCACCACCTATTGGTCACACCTGCTTTACAAAACCGGTGCCAGGAGCCGGCAGAGAAGTGGTACCGTACTTGCTTTAAGATATTTAAGCATGCCTGTGCTTGCCGATATAGGGGCCTGTATGCAGGCCATAGACGGGACGACCTGTCCGCGGGACTGTCCAGCAGTATCCGCCCTGCCGAAGTGTCCTTGAGCAAAACACTTAACCCCTCCAGCTCCAGAGAGCGCTGTTTTGCAGCTGGCCTCACTGTCTCCCTCTAGCCTAAGCATACATATTTTACCTTCAGAAAACACATGCAATGAAGAAGCTTTCCTGAACATAGAAAAATGAGTCTGATCAGTGTTTTTTTCCCCAAGTGGCAAAAACCAAACGCCATTTATATCATGATATGCAATCAAACAAAACAACCACAAAGAGGCTTAAAGTATCCATATATGAATACAAGATTATTCAATCAAAGTGATACAGTGCCGGATGCGCAACAGTGTTAAAATGTGCAGAAAATAAGTCTGTGGAGATGTTTAGTTGCTGGCCTGGTTCAAAGTTACGCTGTCACACTGTTGAGTGGTCTCAGGAAGCAAAGCAAGGCTGAACCATTTGGATCACGGCGGGGGGAAGTGGGGGGAGTCACTCAACATTTTCCTCGCACTCATAATGATGCTACGAAGCGATATGCAACGTCCTGCACTGGCCAAGGAAACAAAACACACCTTTTATCCACGTGGTCATACAAATGTCAGTCATTTACATAAATTGGGGAGCACATTTGCATGATTTTTTACCCAGAAATATAACGTGGTCTGTTCCTACTTCCATCCAGTTCTCTTTAGTGTTTGCCAATGTTGGAGGTGTAACTGGGGTCTGGCCCTGGACAAAGGTAAAAATATACCCTAAAATATATGTCCCTGCGTTGGCGGATAGTCTCTAGGTTATTCTTCACATTGTCGTCTGTCCCAGTGAGGTGCCGCGGTGGGTTGAAATGCCACAGACTTGCGTGGTGGATGAGGGCGGTATGGAGATGCTAGCCAGAAGGGTGCTCGGCCGATCAGCCATGATGAGTTTGAACCGGCTAAACTAGCTTAGCTAGATGTGACTCGCTAGTGTATATTCTTTAATCTGACAGAATGAAAACGCACAGTTATTGCTGCATGCACGTTTTAGACTGTGGGTGGTTGGTTTTTAGGAGCTGACATTTGCAGAAAATTCCGTTTGGTAGTTTGCAACGCTAGCTGCCTGCTAAGCTGCACACTCGAAGCTGTAATGTAGGTCCAGGGGTTGGACACTAATGCACCCTGGAGCCCTACGAATCAGCCTTATCACCTCCACATTCAAGTTTTTATGCAAGGTGAATAGTTAGGGACCCATGCATATAGTTTGTTGTCCAGCGTTATGTATTGCATTTTGCAGTTAGTGCTCGTTTGACCACGAAACCCTCAGGTGCATGGAAGATGCACCGACTAATTTGCTTGATTTAGTCAGGGAACCATCAAAGTGCAAGACACAGATTGCATATGACTTTAACATCTCGCAGTAGAGCACATTTTTAATTTACGTCTGTGGCATTACTAAATATCAGCTGTTTACTGGACATGCTGCAGCTTTGTTGTTTACCCCAGTCTGAGAGCCATGGGAACCTGAAGGGCCCTCAACTGTAAACAACGGACTCTGGTCACATCTGGATGCACGACTCCAGGGTGAAAGCCTATTATAAACTCGTTAATCATCTGAAAGCTGAAGCTGAGACTTATTTAAAGGCTAAAATTGATGTAGATTATAGCAGGGTGTCATGGTGGGTAGAAAGACTTTGCATTAATTTTAGGCGCTGTATCAGCAGGCATCTGCTTGAGTGTCCTTGGGCAAGACACTGAATCCCCATCCGCTCCAGAGGTTTTGTTCTGTGGCTAACAGTCAGCTCTGACCTCTGTCGGGAGTGGAAAGTGAAGAGAATTTCCCTATGGGGATCAATTAGATAGCACTATTGCATTATTATTATCATCATTCTTAATCCACTTGCAGCATCAAGAGCCCAATTGAAATGTACTTAAGTGTTTATGAATAACTATTGTAAACAAACAAATAAATGAATAAATAAAATACAAATGAAACAGCTTCACTACAGCAATTATTTAGCTGCCAGTCAGTTGGAAGTGCCTGTGAACCAAATAGATTTAAGTACAAATCCAATAGCAAAGCACCCTTGCTGAGATGATATGATACTGTGATTCCGTCCGGATTAGACCTGTAATTGAGTTGGCACATTTATTTTTTCAGTCTCCACTCTATCTTGTAGCGATGACATATAACAAGAGAGAAGCTTATTGTGTCTTGCTCTGGATAAAATAACCTCAGGGCGACTGACCCCATGTCTGCTGACTGAAGGCAAATTTCAGTCTTGACTGCATAATGAGTTATGTGTTGTGTTGCAAGGCAGAACACAAATACACACACCGTCCCGTTGCCTTGATGTGTTGGCCCGTTTAACAACGGCCTTTTTCATATCACACAGCCACAGGCCATGAGCTGTGTGCATATGTAATTGCGTTAACCAAAATATGCATTCATGCATCAAAAGAGTTTGCTTTGATTTGGTTAACTCTTGTTGTGCTGGAGTTTGTGTAGTTTATGTGTGCCTACCTCTCTTTGCACTCCTCATTGAATGTCCATTATCTTGCTGGGACAGCTCACACAGGATTCCCTCCTTTTTCCGGGGAGCTTAGCAGCAGTAACATGAGCAAAGCTCCTTCAAATAAAGGTTCATTGTCTGGGTGAATTAACTGCCAGTGGATCAGAATGTGAGATAGGCCTAGGGCTACTCGGTTTGAATTCTGTTGTCCTGGCTTGGCCACAGAACAACCTGCCAAATGAGACGGAATAGTTTTAAATTGTGTAAAAAACAATGTTGCGAACTGCTGAGACTTTCCTGGTGAAGGTGTCTCAAAGCACAAAGTGTGGACTTGTGCATTTATATGTGTGGATACATCCATAATTAAGGGCTAATGATATACAGTATGCTGTATGTTTCATGAGCTTTTTGGTTCATGTTTTTATTTACATTGTAAGTTGCACCACTCAGTCTCTACACACCCTCAGTAATTAGAGTCATATCACTGGATTCAACATTTGTCTCTAACAAACTTCAGAAGTCATTGATTGTTGTGTCTTTTTGCAGGAATAGAGCATGGCTCAAGTGAAAGTGCAGACCTCAGCACCCCTGGCTGGTCCTGGCCTCTCCCCTGGAGTCCCCCCCACGGCCATGGCCAGCCCAGGATCCCTGGGTCTGCAGCCCTCCGTCAATGGCACAGGCCCGGCCCCCACACCCGGCTGCCCTGCTCCTTCAGTCGGATATGGGGACGCCCCTGTGTCTGCCACACCGCCAGGTAGACTGCCCACTGTATAGACAGAAACGTTCACAGTTCCCTGGGCAGATATTGAATTGTCATTAGGCCTGCACGATCACAACTAAGATGTTATCTGTAGTTATTTTGCAAGATGTTATGGTCATAGTCATAAATCATGACTGTTAATCGAAAAGCAAATGGTTTTATTTCATGCTTGGCAACTTATCCAGGGTTCCCAAGGGATGTCATTTTTTTCTTATTGTTATTTGTATTTCCACTTTTAACATCCTACATTTTATCAGTCGCTTGTAAAGCACTTTGATTTGCAATTTGAATTCTTTGAAAGTTCCTTTATAAATAAAGTTTGATTGATTTAATAGATTGATTGCAGCCAGTCCTGAAATATCATTGAATTGTGTCTGACTCAATTTAAAAAATAAGTAACTTGTTACTCATAAAAGGAAATACATATTTTCCATTGTGTTCACATTCTGTTCACATCCCCTACAGAATAAAGTAGAATGATAAACTTTCATAATAAACTTTAATAAGACTCCTGAATCAGACGTGTATCAAGAAACAAAATATAGGTTATGGAAATTGAACATTTGTATCACAGAAATATCAGGGAATTTTACATTTGACATAGCATGGCAACTACTCCAGATATATTAGTACAACATGACGATTAGTTGCATGGAATTTGTGCAGCCATGTTTATTATAAAGTAGTTCAGTTTAACAAGACAAAACTGATAAACTGCACATTCAAGTCACAAAAAAATGTGCATTATGACAAAGAAAACCAAAATCAACTCAATGATTCTTGTGCTTAATGGACTGAGATGATAGTATTCACAGGAGACTCCATGCCAGTCATCTGATCAGTCAATTAGCAAATCAGTGAAACAACATTGTTCGAACATACATGATACTAACTCATATATATTGGTCTCTCGTCATGCTGTAGCCGTGGAGCCGAGCGTACCATGTGTTCATGAAACATGTGTTCTGCTGCGCTCCATTTTCAGGCCCGCCCCAGGAGAACATGGCAAACCCTAAAGAGAAAACTCCCATGTGTTTGGTGAATGAGTTAGCCCGTTTCAATAGGATCCAACCACAATACAAGCTCCTCAACGAGAGAGGCCCAGCACATGCTAAGGTAGGAGTTCAGGACATGGCATGGTTGTCTAAAATTGCACAGAAAAAATGATTTGTGGGAAATCAGGATTGCTTTATCTAAGGGACACATGCTTTGGATTTGTTCGCTGTTACCCACCAGCAGTGACGAGAGGTGTTACTGCTTGGTTTTAGGCAGTGATGTTTTTACCGACAAGGTGTTTGACTAACTAAAGGCACATAGAACCAGTGAATCAGAGAAAGATATTCCACTTCCAATTTATAAAATTTAAATAGAGCAATGCAGGAACAGAAGCATGGATACATTTCAAGAAATGAGATTTCTACCATGTGACATATAGCTGCTTTGATAATAGTTATCCCTATTGAGTACAATTTCATCCACTAACCACCATCTCCAAAAAGGACTTACGGAATATTTTCAGTTGTATTTTTGAAATTATAATCAATAAATACCAGTGAACCTTTTCCCTCAAAATTGAGATACATTTTAGAAGTGTTGTTTTTAATTCTAGTGGTAGTCCATGCTCAATTTGTGTGAATCCACAAAGTGCTTAAAGTGTGAACTCCTTGAATTACTTGGAAAGGGGGCAGAGGAAAGAACAAAACCACATTTTATTTAAATGACTTGAGAGTATATGTTTCACAGCTTTAAGCACTTTTTTACAAATTCATGTCACTCAAGATAGGTCTGACACTGAGCACATAGGATCCAGAGGGATGTGGGTAAAAATGTAGTTGCTGTTGGATAATGTCTCTCCCTCTGGGTGTCACTGTTCTAGATCTTCACAGTGCAGCTGTCTCTCGGGGAGCAGGTGTGGGAGGCGGAGGGCACCAGCATTAAAAAGGCCCAGCACTCCACAGCCTCCAAAGCGCTGGCCGAGAGTATCCTCCCCAGGCCAGCGCCCCGCTCCCCCAAAGTGGACGTCAACAGCAACCCAGGTACTGCAACTCACCTCACTGCACTAGTTACAAAGATTTTTTAAGGTGCTCATTCCATCTTGTTTGTTACCAGTGTGATAGGCTTGGATTAAGAGGTGACTGTGCTGTATGTAGCTACAAATATGCTGTTTTACCTGAGGCCGGTGGAATTGAGAAACACACAAAATAAGTTAATACTTGTTTAGCATCAGCGTCACTCTCCATCTAGGAATTTTATTTGTTTTGATTTAATTTTTCAGGTGACTCTTGCTGAAATAATTTATCATAAATGGAAAAGACCTCTACTGAGTGGCCTAACATATGCCTAGTTTTCCAGTAATTTGTTGAGAGGAAAAAAAAAAAAAGAAGAAGAGATTTGTATTTAAGCTGTGTCTCAGCTGCAACAGCAGATAGCAGATGTGTGCTGTTTCCTGTTGAGGCTGCAGGAGCCAGACAAAGTGAGGTGGGATAATGACCTGCCAGAGCAAAAAAAAAATGCACACTCATTGAGCCTCTCCATGAGGTAGTCAACTGTCTGTTTAATTTCCCCAAGCAAGACTGCTGATTGCTCTTCCTACCTTCTGTACCGCATTTATAGTAGCCACGTATTTTTAATGAGTGAACTGCTCTGACGAAACACATTTTTCCTTCACCGTGTTAATCTTCTATCCGAGAATCTGTCCCCATTTTTGAAGTTGTTTTTGGCTTCAGTCAGTTAGTTCATCTGCTCTTCCATTCATTCGTTTTCCCTTTTAACCTTCTAGATACCAGAACAAGCTTCTTGCAATTTTGTGTTGTTGCTCATTCCAAAGTGAATATCTAAAAGTGTAGTGAGTGGGTTAAATTTTTTGAAAGACATTCCTAAAGAACGCTAGGGCTCTTGATGGATTTTGTATGATCAGTTCAGATTACCTTTGTATGTTTGTCATTGTCTTTATTTCAACATTTTGTGCAGTTATTGTTAGTTTGTATGCTATGTGTCATGATAGCACCTGTGTTGTCTTGCTCTCTCCATTGTTAATTTAAAGTTTCAACATTTGCTTGGATTTCTGCTTCAGGACTTTTGCTTTGAGGCATACCACTCAATCCACCGCATACATTTTAATGTTTCGAGTCTAGAACAATGGTAGTGCGGACCCTTTCATTAGAGCATAAGTGCAGGCTTGTGTTTTATCTATGACTGTATTAATACCATGAGCCTTGCCTCACCTCCTCTGCCCTCTGTGGCGTTGTAGTGGTGAAGGGCCTGGTAGCCAGCTTTTAATGGGATTAAGACAGCCCTGTGATAGGTTATGCAACATCAAAGGGAGCCGTGCGGTGGATAAGCAGTGCAGGCCATCAGACAATAAAACAACTAGGGAACTTGAGCAGTTTTCAAGCAAAATATAGAGGTATTCTTACATTTTTACATGGTAACTGTGAGTATGATGTCCATTCAAGCATGACAGATCAATTGGTGCACCAGTATTACATTCTAAAAGTTCTTCCCGCATGCAATTTTCAAAGAAAATCTTTGTTAGCTGATGTTGGATATAATTAATTTTCCAACCCATTTATAGTTATCGCTATCTGACCTAAAACTTTTTTTTGTGGCTGTGTCTACACATTACATTCTCCTTTTCATTCTGCTGTTAGAAATACTCTATCAGGGGTGTCAAAGTGGTGCCATGCAGGGACAAGAGGCTGCAAGTTTTTATTCCAACCAAAAACTCCACGAGGTGATTTCACTGATTAGTCCCTTCTCTCTGCTTTAAGGTGAGGTAATCAGTGAAATCCCCTGGTGGAGTTTTCGGTTGGAAGGAAAACCTGGAGCCTCTTGGCCCTCCATGGCACCAGTTTGACACATGTGCAGTATTAAGTCTGGTTGATGTGAACCCTGGTGCATTTCTCTCCTTTGTGCTGTTTGTTTGGGCAGGTGTGCACACAGCAATCACACTCAGGTGTG
>OMLB01062800.1:19834-42809 GCA_900302555.1 Myripristis jacobus | reverse complement strand
ATAATTAATTTTCCAACCCATTTATAGTTATCGCTATCTGACCTAAAACTTTTTTTGTGGCTGTGTCTACACATTACATTCTCCTTTTCATTCTGCTGTTACAAATACTCTATCAGGGGTGTCAAACTGGTGCCATGCAGGGACAAGAGGCTGCAAGTTTTCATTCCAACAAAAGACTCCACGAGGTGATTTCACTGATTAGTCCCTTCTCTCTGCTTTAAGGTGAGGTCATCAGTGAAATCACCTGATGGAGTTTTTGGTTGGAATGAAAACCTGCAGCCTCTTGGCCCTCCATGGCACTAGTTTGGCACATTTGCTCTATTTGGATAAAAGTATTGAGCCACCTACATTATTATGACGCCCCATTCTAAATCCATAGGCATTAATATGGAATTGGCCCCCCTTTGCAGCTAGAACATCTTCCACTCTTCTTGGAAGGCTTTCTGCAAGATTTTGGAGTGTGTCTGAGACTTTTGCCCATTCATCCAGAAGAGCATTTGTGAGGTCAGAAGCTGATGTTGGACAAGAGAGCTTGGCTTGCAATCTCCATTCTAGTTCATCCCAGAGGTGTTGGATGGGGTTGAGGTCAGGACTCTGTGCCAGCCAGTCAAGTTCTTCCACAGCAAACCCACCCCACCATGTCTTTATGGAGCTTGCTTTGTGCACTGGGCCACAGTCTTGCTGGAACAGAAAAGGGCCTTCCCCAAACTGTTTCCACAAAGTTGGAAGCAGAGAATTGTCCAAAATGTCTTGTTAAGCCGAAGCATTAAGATTTCCCTTCACTGGATTTAAGAGGCCCAGGCTGACCCCAGAAAAACAAGACCACAGCTTTGGTGGAGGAGGGTTGGCACAATGCAGTCAGATAGGTAATGTTCTCCTGGCATTCGCCAAACCCCTCCTGGCGCACAGTTTTTGTGTTGATGTTAATGCCAGAGGAGGTTTGGAGCTCTGCAGTTACTGAGTCAGCAGAGCATTGGCCACTTTTACGCACTATGTGCCTCAGCACTCGGCGACCCCGCTCTGTAACCTTACATGGTCTGCCACTTGGTGGCTGTGGTTGCTGTCGTTCCTAAATGCTTCAACTTTGCAATAATACCACTCACAGTTGGTTGTGGAATATTTAGGAGGGAAGATATTTCACCAACTGACTTGTTGCAACGGTGGCATCTAATTACATTACTATTACAGCACTCGAAGGCTGCGTGGCTAGGTACTGTATTTTATACACTTGTGGCAATGGGACTGGATGAAATACCTGAGAGGTGTGTCCCAGTACTTTTGTCCATATAGTGTATTTCTCATGTGGTTCTGTTAAAGTGGTGTTCCTTCAAAAGGCACTTTTGATGAAACATGGAACAGCAAGATTTTTCACGTTAATAGTAATATCTCATGGCACTTAACCCTCATTGCAACTCTTATGTTACCTGTAAATCTCTGATTTTCCTGTCTGCAGGCAGTATAACCCCCACAGTGGAACTGAACGGTCTGGCCATGAAGAGAGGTGAGCCAGCTATCTACAGGCCGTTGGACCCCAAGCCCATGCCCAACTATAGAGCCAACTACAACTTCAGAGGGATGTTCAACCAAAGGTGAGCTCTTAAAAACCACCTCATCCAGCCACATTTAAAGAAGAACATGTAAAGAACACATCCAAAGAAAAACCCAGAGCTATGTGATTGACAGTGTGTGATTGCTTCACCAGTTAGAATGAAGTTGGGTTGGATGATGTACTGTGAATATGCAGGGCTAGTTGCAGGCAAAATTAAGTCGAATTTATTTGTATAGCACTTAATCACAGTATTAAAGGACTTCACAGCACCCCTAATATGAAAAGACAAATTAACACACACACCCCCCAACCTTTGACCTCTAATGATAAAATTGGGGCAATTGTCCTAGGCCATTGCCTGATTCTCTGTGGAGTATCTCTACCCCAAATTGCCAGGATTTCCTATTTGCTTCATTTTAACTAACAAGTAGATTTCTGTTGGCAGCAAAATTATGTTATAATGTTTAATCACCATTGAGTCCCAAAATGTGCCTGACATGTTCTAAGTATCTCTTTGATTAACGGAAGGCCGACTGTCATAGTACTGGCTTTGATAACTACTGTACATCCTCTGTGCTGTCACAGGGGGAACTACTTTCATACATGAAAGTAGTCCCCATGCTGTACTGCATTTATCTTTTGAGTCTTGATGTCTTTTGATGGCCTCAAACAGCATTGTTTCTTTGATCCCGCTGACCCAGATGTGTGTCAGACGTGCCCGTCCGCTCCATATGTTTCTTAAACAGATGAATGTGGTGCCCTCATGGGGTCCCATTGCTCTCTGTTTCTGTCGACTCTCTCTTTTTTTTCCTTCACCGGAGGCATAGAGTCATTTCCAAAACTCCATAAAAACGCCACAGAGGTTCGATTAATGATCCCCTGCCCCCCAGTGAAGGAATGTGGAGGGAAGAAGGTACCTTCGTGTTATTTAAGCCTGTTGATGTGCTGCCTTGCGCAAACATCCAGGTACACTGTGGCCTCTGAGTGAAGAAAGAATGTCTATATAAAGGTTTATCATCAGAGGCAATAATGAAGTATAGAAACAGAAACGTGAAAAGTACTGTTCAAAGGAGCTAGAAGTACGATTCATGCTCGGCTGTAAGTTATAAACTAGTTTCTTCATCCTTCATTTATAGTAGACTTATCCTGAAAACCTTCAGTTTGCCAATTTTTACTGAGATGTTGCCTTAAGATACATGATTTGTACATGTGGATTTTATGCTTTTATTGCTGGTATAAATATTGCAGTGTCATTTAGGGAGGGAGAGAAAATGATGAGATAAGTTGAGCTTAGGCTAAAAGAAGCTGAGCTATGTGGCTCCAGGGATCACATCATTCCTGGACACATGACAAAACTTTTATTGAGCCTTTATTTGCCCAGGTTAGTTCTCTGTTTCTGCTCGGTCATTTCTTGGACAGACTTTGATCCCCTCTAGATGGCAGTGTTTCCTCATTTATAATAACTGACACTAGTGCTTTTATAAGGTGATTTAGCACCCATTTTGTAACAAGCAAGTTATGAATGCAGTGAATTTATATGCACGTGCTGATGGATCTTTGTTCAGTGTCGTCTGAAGGATTTCCACATAAGGCTTTAATAATTAGAAGCTAAAAACCGGAAAAAGAAATTATTAGAAAAGCCTGCGTCTTATTGTTACTGTGTACATGAAGTGTGGCTCATGCACTGATACCAAATTTATGATCATTATGATTAATATATGAATGTATTGTTAGAATATGTTTGTGATACGGTTGTGTCTTTTTACCCCACAGTTGGTTAGCTTGAGCCTACTGAGCAGACAGTCTGGCATCTGGCTTACATCCTCTAGTATTTGATCCATGCAAGAACAAACAGGGGGTGAAAGACAAATGTCTTAGAGGAAAAGGAGAAAATCTGTTTTCGAGCATCTGTCTGTCAATGTCATCTGTCACAATGATGAGTTTCTGTCGGAGATGCAGCAGTTTCCCTCATGGTCTGTTTTGATTTCTAACAAAGCTTTGACAGGGAGGCTTATCACCTTGGGACCAGAAAGAAAGAGACAGAGAGAGGGAGAGAGGGAGAGTGGGAGAGTGGGAGAGTGGTGTGCCAGAAACACACAAGAGCCACATAACAGTGTCTTATAATATCCCAAGGTCACTTGTGTCTTCATGAGGTCTCTCTCCTTCACTGTCAGCTCTTCCTAGATAAATGAAAGGGAGACCCGCTGAATCTGTAGTCTCTTCCTCTGATGACTGACTGTGTGGCGGAGTGACAGGCCATATCTACAATCGGTCACCTTAATGATGCTGGCGGGAAACGAAGGTTTCCATATGCCCATGTCCTTATCTATTATGATGAATCAGTGTGATCCGGAGTCATGTTGATGGAAAACGTTACCATTAAAAGGGCAGCCAGGCTCTGATTAATCAGCGCTCTAATTACCACCAAGACCAGTATTGATTCATTCAGAAAGCACCATGATGAAAAAATATAGCGATAATATGAAATATACATTTATCAGCGTCTTAATGAATCTTATTTATGGCGAAGGGCCTGGGCATAATTTCTTACTACCTAAGTCTACCTTTAAATCAGCGCTTTCTCCATGTTCTCGCTCATTCATTGTTCATCCCCAAATACCGGGCCATCTTTGACTCTCAAGATGATGCAAATGTTTTTGAGCTGATTTAATTGTTGTGTTTGAGTCCTACGATGCTTAGACAGTTACTAAGCTCCTATGAAACATTATATGGGAATTTTAGTCCAAATGCTTCACAAAATGATCAGGGAGTAAGGAAAACACGCATATTATCAAGATACAGAAATATGGTTACATCAACCCCCACTGCGCGGTAAATCCCCGACTCCCGTGTTATCATTGGAACACCTGATTCCGATGACTCATTCTGGGCTCCTCCGTCCTATCCATGGCGCTCCCAGCTTTCCCCTGCTGCTCTTATCCCTGGGGGGGTGGGCGCGCCCGCATCCTGCATTCTGTCAGAGCTGGAATTTGGATAGGCCTTTCCCTGTTAGAGCGAAGCAGTGCGGTGTGCAGATACCCACCTCCTCCCAGCCCTCATTTGGTTATGACAGTAAAATTATGTCAGCTGGAGGAAACACAGGCTGAATGACTGGGGGTGCTTTGCTCTGTGACATTTCCTCCTGTGATGATGATGTCCGATACTGAGCTGGCCAGTGGTGGTCCCACTTTTCCAGTAGGAAACTAAGAAGAGGGTTGGATCGCCTTTGCAGCGAGCGATCCAATCCCTTAAGTGCACGGGATTGGCCGGCAACCTGCGTCAGCAGCAGCATCCAGCACAGCCAACATGTATACGCTACTAGAATCTCTATTTACTTTGTATCAAAGAGGGGAGGGATGGTGGGGGGCAGATCTTGGCTAGTCATTTGTTTCTGTTTTATGAATGTCTCTGCTTTACAATTTCTTTTTTATTGTTAATTTAATGTTCCAGTTTTGGTTTTAGACAAATTACAGATGCATAGAGAAATCAAATAAACCCTTATGTTATTGGATGTATGACTGATTGTTGTAGCCATATTTACTTTCTGCTCAGTTTTTGGCTGTAATTCAACACAATGTGCTTTCCTGTTTATCAGGCCTTCTCCAAAGGCAAATCCAAGAAGCTTTTTTCTCATCTGACACTTGAATTTTATTCAGCTTTTTATGGGCAAAGCATTTACTTCGAAACTCCGCATCTGTTTTACAAAATGTGCTTCGAAAAGAGTCATTTAATCAATCAATCAATCAGTCAGAACCAACCTCTTTTCTTTCTTTACCCGCTCAGATTTCATTCTGTCTTGCGTTTTTAAAAATGTTGTCACAGTGTAAATCATTTCATCTGCTCTGTGCACAGTGGAAATGGCTAAATGGTTGATATTTTATGCTTGTCCATATCAACTGTGTGAAGCATTTGTGTTTGCTGAGCTTGTTCCCACTGATTGTGGTGTCAAGGGCCATGTCCACACTAAGCCGTGTGAATCCAAAAACACAGTTTGGCCCTCTATCCACACCACACCACAAACAGCGTTTTCACACCGTTTCAGACTGCTTTCCAATAGCCCACTGTCCACACTGAAACACCCGAAAAGACACAAAGTCCCCTTTTCAGATTTACCCGGCTTAGTGTGGACATGGCCTAACAGCTTGGGTGTGATTTCCACTAGGGAGTTGGTATTTTGTCTCCCCTACTTTTTCTGTTTGCTCTGTGCTTTGAGCTAAAAACTAAGTAGAGTAATGTGACGCATTGTTACTGAAGACCTGTTAAAACATGTGATGGTGGGATTTTCTGTTTAATCATCAGGAACCCCCACAAAGTACACGTATTTGTTCAGTTCTTTGGATAGTGCACCTTAAATTTGGCAAGTACAGTAAAGATGCGTGGAAGCATCCTTGGGGAATAAGAGAATACCCTTACATGTACCTTTAGTGGAGGGGGGTGTGTGTGTGTGTGTGTGTGTGTGTGTGTGTGTAAGAACAAACAGTAGACAGTAGAGATGGAAAGGTATGAATCCTTGGCAAAAGCATCCCCTCCTTGCGCCTGGAGGACATCAGAAAAACAGCAGACAGCAAAATTGCAGCATAGATACAAAGAGCACACACACTACCAGACACACATACACAGGTGTACTTTGTCATCTACATCTCCAATTAGGCCAACCTAGCTCGCTGAAAAGACAAATCTGCCCATGAGCACATTTCTATATTCAACATTTCCTCTCATCTCTACCTATGCAGAGGTATCAGGTATCCTCTGAGGTCCTCTTCACATACACAGACACTCACTCTCCTTTTTTTTTTTTTCTCTGGCTCTCTGTCTCCCTCTCTCAAGTTTATTTTTTTATAGCCCACTGGCCTGTAGGGCTTGAGAATCTCATATAGCCTAATCGGGACACTGTGCTCCTTTGTCCACTTAAGCATTCCACAGATATGATATCTCAATCCATCCCATCTTCACCGCTGCCCAAAACAAAAAAGTGGGCTGCTGCCAAAGCCCACAATTTAAGACTTCAAGGGGAAGAACATTTTATTGCCTTCCTTTCTTAAAAAAAACATCATTGTATGAATTAACTGTCTGCATAAATCATTGAATCAGATACATTCAGTCAGATAGCACATAAATTACTATGGGCGGCATGCCAGGACATAGGAAAATCTGTCCAAATAGTACAAATGGGTGTAAACTCATAAAGAGATGTTTTATTGAGGGGGGTGTGGGGGCTGGAATGGGGCACAGATCCAGCATAAACAAATGCTTTGGACAGATTGGGTTTGACAGAGAGCGAGAGGTACTCAGTGACACTGCGCTCTGGCCTCTCCTCTCATCTCCCCTCCTCTTCTCTTGTGTGAATATTTGTTTTTTGTATTTCCGTGTTTGGCTGTCTTCCCTCGCCTTGATGTGCTGAGAGCAATGATGGAGCACCAAAACCAAAGTTACATCGGTAAAAAAGCACCGTCCTTTATTCTGCTTTATGTATGTCAGGGTCAGTCACACATGAGTGGCTTCTCCCACACATTGAATGCACGAACGCGCACCACTCAGCTATGTCTGAAGTTAAAACAGAGAGGGGACAGCTGTTGTGGACAGCTCCCAGACTGTGATGCATTCTGAGTAGCTTCTTACCGTTTACCACCATCCTTTTATTAAAGACCCGGATCCAGCCCTGCTGTGTTTCCCATAAGACGAAACTCCTTTTTATTTATCTTTCCCAAATGAATCACACAGCGTAGTGTTGTCACTGGGTGATACTGAAAAAAATACTTTGTATGGATTAGAGTGAGTTTTTCCACTGAAATTGGCTGTTGTTTCCCTTCAGTCTTAGTCAGAGGGATCTTCCTCCTCTTCTGGGTTTCAGTGTACTGAGCGGTAAATGACTGATAAGCTGAGCTGAGTTGAGTTAAGTTGATAAGAGAAAGGGATTGATGTTTCTGTCTGCAATGAGCTCTGCTGTGCTACCCCGTCTTAGATTCATTAATTAACTGGTTAACTAATTTGTTGACTGGGATCATCAAGTTCATATTTATCATTTTCCCCCCATGCACAAGTTATGTATTAGGAAATTATAATTGCATTTCTGGCATCTCAGAAGCACTGAAATGTGTGCTGATCTTGGATGCACATTCAAGCTGAAAACATCATTTTTTTGTCCCCCAAGATCGAAGACAGGAATGGACTGTGTCGGACTTGGACTTGATTGGGCTCTGTCCATCACGCAGTGTTTCTCAGCTTCTGATGGTCTGTTGTGCAGCAGTTTCTCGGACACTGCTGATCAGATTTTGATGCACATTGGGGGAGATGATGTGGCTTTATATTCAGGTCAGGCTTTTACAAAATGAAACTGACTGGGCCACCACAGAGCCACCAGCAGGCCAAAAAGCCAGGTCTCACACACCGCACACCACACATCATGGTCACAGTTGATTTGTAGCTAGATTTATTTTCAGTAGGGAAAATTATAAGCAACTGCATTAAGGACAAGGACAAAGTCAATTAAGTACGCCAAATCACCAGTTAACAAAATTGTGTTTAATTGTCGTCAAAGTTGCTGATAGCCGTAGAGATGTAAGGATTAGACATGTGACCGTTGTTGTCAGAAAGGCTGTGTCATTACAGGGGTAGAGAGTTTTTCGCAAACAATCAGTTTGGATAAAAATTAAACCAAGTAAAATCTATTTAACCCAAACAAACTTGTAATATTTCCTTTTTAAAAAAAAAATGCAACGGGAGTGGTTGCACTGTGGGTTTTTTTTTCTTTTCATTTTTTCAACAAAGCAGTTAGTTGCTCCCTCCTTAATGACGATGAACAGTAAAACAGCAGGTCATAATGTAATATTCTTAATGAGGACAGCAGGGTCTGATTTAGGCTGATCCCCAGCCAGCCCTTCCCCTCAGCCAGCGCCAAGTCTAACAGTTGGCACTAGAAGGGCACAAGGGTTAAGAAAGGCTTTGTGCTATTAATGTCACATCGATGCACACATGGTGTAATTGGTATGCAGACTTGGACAAGTCTTGCAGTACCCACTGAGCTTAAGCACTGTGTGCCCAAGGTGTCAGTCTCATCCCTCACACACAGCACGTTATCACGCAGAAGTTCAAAGGATTTTTAAAACTTTACTCCGATAGTTGGTTTTACTACCAGTAAAGGCTGGACCATCTTTTGGTTCTTTATCTTGTTGGCCCGTTAATGATGTACGTAGCTTGTTCCTGAGAGGGTTTGTGTTTTGACCTGTGGTGTGCTTACTGTCAGTAAAAGTACTGTAAATCCAGTTAATGGCTCCAGATTTTGGAAATAGTGTTTTTTTTTTGCAGTTTCATGTGCCATTATGACTCAACAATAAAGTGCGAAAGGAGGCCTTGGGTAGACTTGCACGTGGCCCGGCCCTTTTGTGAGCCAGGCATGGAAGGCGGGCATCGAGAGCACGCTGATTACAGTGCTTGGACAAAGAGCGCTTTAATCTCATGTTCAAAATTGAAACCATAACAAACAGTAAAAAGAATGAACACTGTCAGTTTGGACAAGTTAATTAAAACAAGTTATGAAACCTTTTCTTTTTGGTGAATAGTATCAGCTGTGATTATTAAATAGCTATTGTTGGTAAAGGCAATGATATGAATCATCCAGATGAGACACCAGTTGTCTGCAGCATATGAAGACAGAGCAGCACTGTATACTATAATAATATGAGGTAGTCAGTAGACAGTTCCCTTGTAAGCACTTAAAAAAAATCCTACAGAATTTTGCTTTTGGTAAAATAAATGTTTTAAACTGAGTGAGGGGATGACAGTGAAACAACTGAGTAACGACTGATTGAATGCTTAGGTTGCATGTGAACCAGTGAACATTTGAATACTCAAAACTTTGTTGCCAGAACTCCACCGCAAGGTTTTCATACTCGCATTTTTCACGGTCCACCACAGATAGTTCGACTTAGGACCACTTGTGATAAGAAATGTGGACTTGATTGTGAAGATGGAGAAGTCATGCAGCATCTTTTCTTAATTCTGAGAGTTTGTTTTGGAGTGCTGCTCTTGTGAGGAAACATTCAATCCTCAGTCACTCTAGGGGAGGTCTGACTGAATACTGCTGCGGGTTGCCTCTCTGTGGGACCACACACACACACACACACACACACACACACACACACACACAAACCTTCCCACTGTAAATAAAAACCTGTCAGTGAGCACATTTAAATGTATTCCACATTGTCTTATCTGTGGCTATATATAGGTGATGTACTTCTTCTTAGGTCCTCCATGCTGTCTCTCTATCTCACAGGCGTTGTGAGATAGATACTGCTTGCTGTATGTTTGCAAGCAGGAAGCCATCATTAAGGCTTTAGATGTGTGTTTTGATACTTGTTCTGTTTGATTCCCATTCCCTTGCCTCACATTTTATCGATTCAAAACACCTTGTGTTGGAGTTCTTCTGTGTCCTTAGTCCTTTGAGTTGTATGTTTACTTGATAATATGGGCTCCTTTTCTCACACGGTGATGTATTATCTGTGTTAGCATTTGCAAGCAGCAGACAGGAAGGAAAACAAGGAATGATGGAGGCAGGGAACGAAGAATGGAGGGCGGGAGGGATAAAGAGAAAACATGTAAAGGTCTGGCAAGAGATAGGAAGTAAATGCAGCTGGTGGCTGAGTGAGCCTGTCCAAGTTTCTCTACTTTTTTTTTTTTTTTTCGCCAGAGCTCTGTCACCCTTTGCTCCCAGCACAGCCCCGTCCCCTTTACAAGGCTCTGAGCCAGTGCTGTGAGTGTGTGTGTGTGTGTGTGTGTGTGTGTGTGTGTGCGCGCGTTTGTGATTCGATACATCCAAATGTTTGTGTTTGCATTGTGCGTGTGTGTGGCCGCTTGATGTCTTGGTGGTCAGGCTCAGTGACGGTGGAAGATGGAGTGAGGCGGTACACTCCCTCAATCCTGTCATGTTATTTGTCTCTGTGTGTTTTTTCCCCCCTGGCTGCTGCTGTCTGCTGCAGTAGAGTACATCTGTGCACATCCTTTATGTAACAGCAGCACACGCATATTTTAAAGAAGCCTCTCGACGATTTGATAATTGCAATGTAAAATGTGCTCGGAATTTGTCTGATTTATTCCCTTTTTGTGTTGTTTTTCACTGCATATATCCATGCGTACACGTGTGAGACAGAGAGGGGGAGACGGAGACTGTGTGTACTTTTGTAGTCCTGCCCGGCTCCAGTCTGAAAGGGGACTGTCCCAGTGAGGGATTTGCCCTGCAGGTCTCAGTCTCCCACATCAGCATCCATCTCCCCTCTGGTCTGTGCTTTTTCTGGGCGGCTCTCCATCTTGGTCATCTTAGTATGCTCTTTTGTTGAGCAAAATTAATTCAGTCTTGACTATGGCTAAGTTCCAGGAGCCGTTTTATGTTTTTTATTTAAAGAAGGCATTGTACTTGGTGAGCTGTAATGCGGTGTTTCAGTAATTGCCAGCCCACAGCTAATCCTCTAACACAGTTAAAAGGATTCAAATTTGGCTATTCGAACACAGTGCGCTACATCTAATGATGATTTATCAGCATTTAATGACTGTTCTACCATGACCTCCCAACGCTCAAGCCTGTGCCTGCCTCTTATTCAATGTCTGTCATAAAGTACTTGGCCTGTCTGCATTCATAAATCATAAAGTATTCGTATGCAAATCACATATTTGTCTGTATCTGTGCTCAGACAGTAAACCAGGCTTCTTGCGACCTCACTAAAATAGAGATGTGGTTAAGGATTAAGGATTCCAGTGCTTTTTTAAATATAAAGTATGGAAAACTGTTGATTCCACGCTGATCTTTAGGTTCTGAAAAGTTGATTGTTTGACGGATAAACCATAATCTGCTTTTACGTTTGCAAGCTGGATTGTACTCGTTTTAAACTTCTAGTCAGCTCTTAAAGAATATTTAGTCAAATCAAGTTAAACTTTACTATCCAGAGCTGGAAAGTCATTTGGTTAAGGTGCAAAACATAATCCACACGGCGATGCAAAATAAACTGCTAACAAAGAGCAGGGCTTCTTTCACTGCTCTGCTGCCTGGTAATACTTAATATGAATATGTTTTTACATAAAGAAATGAATTGTGTTTCACAGCTGTGAGTGCAAACTGAATCGCCTGCAAACAAAGATTGTGTAATGAATTCAATAAAAACACAATGACACTGTGTTCATGCCCGATAAAGCCCGTAATACGTAGCAGACTGATAACGCTTATGATAAACATTGAATAGTATCGCATATCTTGGATAGAGTCCGTGGTTCTGTGGCTCTAACACTGCCAGGGTTATGGAAGAAATTCCCACTGCACTCACCCGGTTGTGCTTACATTGTCAGTAGAGTACCTGGAGAACAGAGGGGCCAGCAGGAGAGGACAGT
The DNA here is from genome assembly GCA_900302555.1 of Myripristis jacobus. NCBI lineage: Eukaryota > Metazoa > Chordata > Actinopteri > Holocentriformes > Holocentridae > Myripristis > Myripristis jacobus. Next base: position 30,883 of record OMLB01062800.1, on the reverse strand, counting down.
TTGCTCGGACTAGGGCCACCGAATTTTGGCGAGAGAGCTTTATGATGAAGAGTGTCACAGCTGTTAAACACTGTAACTAGAAAATGTTCAGACTTATCCCAAAAAAGCAGCTAAAGAGAGACCAGCCATAAGAACAAGATGTGTGTACAATTTTTTTTTGGAAAGTTACATTTTTTATCACCTAATACCAGGGCATTTAAGTGTGATATTTTTCTGTTGTATAAACTGCATGTTGATTTGATCTACATGGCATTTGCTTCCTGGAATATGTTTTGTCGGTACATTTTTTTCTGCCCTCAGTCATGGAAAGCTAGTAGCTGTATCTGCTACAGTATTTTATTAAGAGCGGTCTTCGCTGAATGTCAAATGAGCCACAGAATAATTAAAACTTCAAGGTAGCGGATGAGAGGTACATTGTTGAATATAAGAACAAATGTACCATGTCTAATGGGAGGGGATTAGCTCTTATGTTTCCACATAGGCCCTTTCAGAAATGGAAAGCAAATAGTTTTCCATGCCACAGGAGAAAATGCTTGCAAGCTGAAATGTCAGGCTGTTGTGTCATCGCGTTAATTGCGACGCCGTATCTCCCATTTCCTAGTTTGACTGTGTGTGGGCTGGATGACTCCCGAATCTTTAAATGTGTACATCTGTGTGCGTCTGTGTGTGTTCGCGCATGTGTGTCTTTGAGTGATTAAGATGAAATGGTAGCCTTAACCAATGTGGCCCACATTAAAGAGAGCTGCAGGGAAGCCGCTGCCTTCAAAGTTAAATTCATAACTGTCCATTGAATGCTGATGAGTTATCATTTGATTGGGTTGCGACATCAGTCAGTTTTTCTTTTCCTCACTCCGTCGCTCATCCCTGAGTCACACCAGATGCACACACACGTACACTTGTGTGTGCATGGCTATAATAAATACTCTCACTCCCCGTTGCTTACACACAATTACTCACACGCACGCTGGTTCTTTTTGCCCTTTCCCCAGTTTCCACACCCTCCCAACAGGTGTTCGGGCCCAGAACTCTCTCTGTAAGAATAATAATAATAACTGATAACACAGAGCAGGCAGATCCAGCCAGCATGTGCTGATTTTGTATTGGCTACGGTGCACCAACGTGCTTTTCCTGTCTCTTTTTTTTTTCCTGTCTGCATGATTTTTGATGTGTGTGAGAGAAAGAGAGAGTGAGAGAGTGTCTGTGTGTCTGGTGTGTGTGTGTGTTTGCTTGCTTGTGTTCTTGGCTCGCTCGCTTGTGTGTAAGCCACTACTTTCCCACGTTGTAGAGTAGGGTCTCCCACAGGCCTCCCTCCATCTCCCTCTCTCTCTTGCTCCCTTTCTCGCTCCCTCTGTCTCCCCCTCCCTGTTTCGTACTCGCTCTCTCTCTCTTAATCTCTGTTTTTCCCTCTCTCTCTCTGTCTCTCCCTCTTCCTTGTTTCTCACTCTCTGCACCTGTACCCAGCGCTCTAGCCCCAGCTGCTCCCGGCCCGGCTCAGCCCTGTTGGCCGGAGCCCATGTTGCACTTGGCATGTCCTCAGAGATCCTGGGGCCACACTTGACATGCGAGGGCCAGGCAGGCCCCGCCCTGGGAAGGCCCCTGTGGCCAGGAGGAACTGAGAGGAGACTGATGAGAGGAGGGCTGTGGGCCGGCAAAGGACCTACTGGAATTGTGGGAGTGAAATGCTGACTCATGCTTAGGGCAGCCGTGCAGGAGATTAAGGGAAGAAATAAGGAGAGAGTCAGGAAGTGAGTGGACTTGTTAAGAGAAATGGCAGTTTTACAGATGTGGTGAAAGGACTTCTCTTGTTCACCGTGAGCCGGAGCATTTAGGACACATGGCAGACAAGTGGCACAACTCGCAGGGTTGCAGACTATCTTGAGGGTAAAAAAACACATAAATCCCCCAAAATCCTTTCAAACAACCCTCCTAACATGGTTGAAAGTATAACTGCAGCTCCATTTTTACCTTATCATGTATCTGTATTACTTGTGTCTAGTTTTCGCATTTCATTCAGTATCTGTCCGTTCGTCTGGGAAGCACAAGCTGCATTTTAGAATATTTGATAGAGTCTCTCCTATATAAAAAGACACCATGACCACCTAATCCAATTGAGAACTCAAATATGCCATTGTTTTAGAGCTGGCATTGATGTATGTATAGCATTTCTGTAGATTCAACTTACTTTCTCTTCTCCTCCACACATTTCCTGCTGTCCTAAAGGATTTTTTCCTGATTTAATTATATTGAACAGTAGTAGTTGCTGTTTTGTTTTTTTTCGCCTCACATTTTTGCGCCTGTCCCTCTACCCCAAATCCCCACATGTGCTCAATCTGGTGTTAAATCCCGTATCTCCACCAGTACCGCCTCAGTGCCAAATAGGATGTTCTAGAATAGCTGCAAATGAATAGTTGTCTGTGCACAAGGGGGAAGAGATCGCTGCAGTTTCGCAAAGCTTGTTCTAATTTTCTTCGGCATGTACCGAAATAAACCTCCAGCACATGCACTGGCTGTTGATTTTCATTCTTTCATAAAAGGCAAAAATGAAAACATCATCTGTTTCGAAATACGTTCTGGCGTCAGACACGGGTCCAGTCACCATTCCACATATTTCAGGTGCCGTGATGCAGTTCTGTCTGCCACATATGGCCGCTGTATGTGCTTGTGAATGTGAGTCGATGTTGGCAGGCGGACAGATATTAAAAAAAGTTTGGATTCTTCTCTTGTTGGCTTTCCCACTATTTCTCTTTCCTTCTTGATTGTGCAGACATTCTCAGCCATTCTCCCTGCGACCCAGGAGGGGGTATCACACACACAGACTTGCAGACCTCTAAATCTGCCTAGTGACAGCTCAGTCTCGCTCTGTCAGGGCCCAGAGAAAGAGAGGATAATCTATGTTCAGGGCTAGAAGAAAGAGGAGAGGATATATATGTCCCTGTGCTTTGTTTGGCGTCCCTGTGCCGAGATCCAATAGCAAGCCATCAGTCAAGCGGCTGGCCAACAGGCTATTGTGATGTAATTGACCCTGATGAAGTGGTGGGCCTTTAATTTGGGACCTGTGTGAACTTTAATAACTTGCCTCATAATGTTCAAGCCTCTCCCTTTCCCTTTTTTTTTTTTTTTTTGCCTCTTTATAAGTCAGAGATAAATCTTTGCTTACAGCTTGGACAGAACCAAGAGTGTAAACAGCAACTTAATCCAGTGATACTCTTCTTTGACTGCTAAGTGGGCATGTGTTGTGGTTAGCGCGTCTTCTCAGGGTAATGTTGAGGTATTTGTGTTTTAGACATACAGTCATTTTGACAGCGTTGTCATGTGTTTGATTAGAGGAGTGCTGACCAATAGCTTCAACTGTGAAATTCAAGAACAGCTATCAAACTGTCTTTGGTTTGCTTTGATAATCCTCCCACCTTTTAAAGCCTTAATTTTCTTATCCCTTGTCTCCCTTTTTGTGTTTCTCTCTTTCTCTCTCCCTTGTCTCTATTACCCCCCTCCCTCCCCTTTTCTTTTTTTTTTTTGGGCTCTTGTCCAACCCAGGTACCATTACCCTGTTCCTAAGATCTTCTATGTGCAGCTGTCTGTGGGGAGTAATGAGTTTATTGGCGAGGGACGCACCCGCCAAGCAGCCAGACACAATGCTGCCATGAAGGCCCTGCAGGCCCTCCGCAATGAACCGATCCCCGAACGACCACCACAGGTAACCGCACACATGCAGACACACAGCAATGCACCCACTAGGTCTACAGAGCTGTGGCTAAAATTACAAAGATGTAGGCCTAGGCATTGACAAGGACCTCACAATACTACACATATCACAGTATGTGGGTCCCAATGCAATTTGTGTCCAGATACATTGCAATATTCTATACAACTGACTGAGCACTTATAATTAAACCCTCTGCAAAACACTTAGACTAATAAAATATACACACATAATAAATTGGATGATGACCTAACTCGAAAAAGTTAATTAAAAAAAATCCTGTTCTAATTTATTAAAGCAGAATCAGCACAATGCACTTTCACACAGCACAGTGCAATAAAATGCAGATGCCATAACATCACTTGAAAATGAAGTACATATACACTTCGATATAGTGTTGCAAAAATTTTGCTCAGTTGCATCACGCACACACACTCGAGTGTGAACATGCCAGTGATTCTCTGCAGTCATTTATCATTAATGTTGAAACTACAGTCGCAATATTAACTTAGATGATCATTTGTGCCGCCCCAATATATACAGATATATATATATATGCTTCAGCATTATGAATCCTGTAGCCTCACTCCATAGAGCTGTTTCCATCCCAACCTGCTGGTGTCCCATTCATTCACCTCTTAGAAGGTCACTCTCTACTCCATCCATCCCCTTTGCCGCCTCATCTGTCCAGCGCTGTTCTCACCCTCCAACTGTTTTCACCTCAGATAACTGTCTCCCCGCTCGACCCCCTTCCCATGTCACCCTTCTGCTTGAAAACACCTCCCCACTTGATGAAAAGTCAAGGGATTTGAATTGCTGATCCGCTGGTGTTTTCCTGGAAAGGGTCTATTAAATACTGTTATACTATTTTTTGCAAGTTGTCGGACTGCTTTACCAGCTTTCATCAGATTGAATCCAAATCCACCTCAGCCCCAATTAATCTAATGTATAATTCAAGCCAGTGTCCCACAATCTCCTTAGTTTTAACCTGCACCTGGCAGGGGTTTATTTTCTCTTTCCCCTTGTTGTTTCCCCCCCTTTTCTTTTTTGTCCACTCCCAAAGTCACTGTACCCTTCCAGAGTTTCCCCCCAGGCATTGCTGTTAACTGTTGTTATCATCTCCCACCGGAAATCAAATTACCCCATATCCTCACGGCCTGGCATCACCACTGGTTATTCAAAACGCTTTGGCTCCTTTCACTCGACTCGTTCGCTGTCTTGTGGCGTCGGCCTCCACAAATGAGCTCTTTGTTAGCTGCTGCTTCCGAGTCTTGCTTTACAAATTGAGGCACATTGTGTCTACAGTATATGTCTGTCTGTCTTTCTGTCTCTGTGTGAGAGTGCGTGCGCGTGTATGTGTATATGTGTGAGCGCCCTCGGGCTAAAAGTGTTCCTTTCACTTCGGGCTTGCATGTCACCCCTTTGTTTTGCAGCGGGCCACAGGTAAATATCACTATCTGTCTAATGAGAATATGTACACACACGCAGAGCAACAATATGTAACCGCAGGAGAAGCAAAGAAGAAACACCTCCACATTTGCAGGGCTTCAGGCACTAAAGATTGAATGATGGAGCTGCTGACAGATCTGTAAAGCCCTGCCAAAGGATTTAGATGCTGATGATACCCACAACACTTTGATAATATGATGTGCAACAAGTGCACCTTCTGTCTTGCTCAGAGCATGTTGCCCTCACACACACAACAGATTGATTTTACGCGGATAAGGAGGGAAATCTGCATCATCAGATTATACAGCGTGAGCAACTGGATGAGTGCTCCTGACATGACTAGTGGGCTCTAAGACAGGAGGTAATTTATGTATGGGTGGCAGAAATTTATGAGGGAAGACTTGACAAGTCAGAAATCATTTTTATGTGAGTGTCTTTAGACAATATATTTTAAGAAATATACCATCGGCATAGAGAAGAATCCTGCATTCAGTTTCTTCTGAGAACTGAAGAAGATGTTGACTTGATCTAAATGTGTTCTGCAATTAAGTCCAAGATTTTTCTCAGTGCCTTCGGCTGTTATGTTGTTGCTACATTTCTGCCTCCAGAGTAAGTTCATCACTGGTGTGGACAAGTATTTTTTCTCTCTACAAAGAAATTTACTGTCTCAATCAGCAGTAATTGCAATCATCACATGCTTTGATCAACAGTTTTCACATTTCTGAGGCCAGCTTAGGAACATTAGAGCTTCACTCTCCAGCTCAAATTTTCAAGCCGAACTAGACCTTTGCCTGAAAAAGTTCTCTCTGAACCCAACCCGAACTTGAAAGATAACAGCTTTTTCTCAGCTCAAACCTGAAATGAGCTTCACATATGCATTAACAGGGAGTGAGCGTCATTCCTTGAGAGCCTGCAGTCATCAGGACCAACTGCTATAATAAAATGCGCTCCTTTCAATAACAAATAAATTTAGACCCACCATAGGCTGTTACAGGCTATAATTAATATAGCTTATAAAATGGGTCAAATGGGCTGCTGAGAGACTGTAGGATTATAAATGGGAGCAAAGTGTCCTAAATAGTTAATTAAACGAAGAAAAACAAAAAACAAGCAAACAAACAAACAAAACTCCAATGCATGCACCACTCAGCCCAAACTCTACCTTCATTTCTAGAATACAAATAAATGTGCTTTGAAACCTCAGTATTTGAGATTTAGGCCATTAGAGCTGTAAGAGTGAGACTGAGGAAGCTATTGAAAAGGCTGAAATGTAGACAACAACAGTTTCAAATTTATTATGGTATCACATTGGTACAAATAAGTATCTGTGGTTAATATGAGAACAAGCCTGCACATGTACACACACACACAAACACACCCTGAAGGCCAAATCTGTTTTGTAATGTTATTCTTCCAAACGCTGGTTGGTATTTCCCCCGGGACTCTTAGTTCAATAGATCCGTTCAGCAGCAGAGGCAGCGCTGAAGCCAGATTTAGCCCCATATATGTCATTGCACAGGAAATCACAGATGTGCTTTGTCACTGTAGTTTGTGCATTAACACACACACACACACACACACACTCTCACACTCTGAAGCTTATTAATATAACCCTGAGAGAGGATTTGCACTATTACTCACACTTCAACAACGTTTGAAACAATGGCAGAACGAAGCGTAACCATGAAAATGTATTAAAATGTTATGAACACAATCCGCGATGGAAGACTTAGTCCTTCCAGACTCCCTCTCACACAGCCATGCACACACTCACCGACACACACATTTACAACATTTAATGTATGCCACAGCACACACACACACAGTACATCAACACATGACGCCAAGATGAGGGCATTTGGCCGGTACAGCAGGGCTACCATGTGACTGTCTCCTGTGAAACACAAGAGACCTCACAGCATGAATCATACGTCGTATCAGATTCACACAGTGAGGAGGTAGAGGGGAAGGAGCCTAGAGGGGAAGACCACAGCCATCCATACTCATTCAGACAAAGAGTCGGACATGGGAAGATAAAGATCGAAACAACTCTGTGTCCCCACAGGCAAATAACATCAGAAAACCATAGGCTGTATGGCTATTGATAGGACCTATAACATAACTTTAACTCAATGTAGAACAACGCTTGGTTTCTTGAAAATTATTCCTGTGCTCTCATACAGTCCAGTCTATATTAATGAACACCTTCCTGTGCAAATCTGAAACCACACAACTAACTGGACTGTCAAACTTGGACGATCAGGTATTAAACTTGCACTAAGCCATTTCACAACCTGTTAACAATCCTGAAACGAATGTGTTCTTTGTGGAAACGTTTTGAGACATAGTGATATAAACCAATACCAACAAGCACAGATCAGCCTTTTTGCTGTTTGCATTATTTTTTTCTCCTCAAAGTTTGTCGCCAGAACCCATGCTGCACCAAGACTCCAACGTAGCGTAGCTATTAGTCTGTAGGCCCAGAGCGTGGTGAGGTTTGTCCCAGGCTGGCCTCTGTACTGCTGTGAAGTATGCAGGCAGTAAGAGAGGGAGAGAGAGAGAGAGAGAAGTGGCTTTGCGAAGAGTTCACCAGCAACAAAATATCTCGTTGTTATTGCTGATACCATCTAGTGGTCAGATAAAATCACATATTGCATGTTTCAGTACCGAAGCTGCTCCATAAACGGTTAACGTGCAGCTGAATTTGTGGATGCTTTGCTTGTTCTTCTTTTAGCTTTATTTTGTAGTAGTGTTGTCAGATCTGGAACAGAAAGGTATATGGTTATCCCCATAAAATTAGCTTGTTCCTCTACCACTGGCCTTTACCATCTTTTTCCAATTCTTTCTTCATGGAGCAGCTCCACACTTTATGCATGATGACAACACAAATTCGAGTCGTAGTTCTCTAGTTTCTACCTTTGGGAGAGAGTTGTTTACGCTCAAACATAATGGTTGGACTATCCAAGACTAGAGAAATAGCGTAACGGAATTATTAAATTTAATGGTGTTCCCCTTTAAATGTGCGTGTGTGCTTGTAAGCTCTGTGTATACACAGAGGACCACCAGTCATGTCCTGGAATACTGAGTTCTCAATCCCATATCAGATAAGGACTGAAGCCAGAAAACAGACAGGCTTGTCGTAGCAGCAGCTTGGCTGAGATCCACCCCCCCAGTGTGTGTTTGTGTGTTTTTGTGTGTTATTGTGTGTGTGCGCCTTCAGGTCGGAGTGAGAAAAAGATGGAAAGTCTGAGATTGTGTTTTGAGGTAAAGTGCGCTTGTGAAAAATGCTCTACCAGTTGTTGGATGATGTGCATTAACCACCAGCGTTGCTGTTTTAGTAATTCACTGTCGCTGCGGCTGGCTCCTCATATCCTGACACTTTCGCACAGGCATTACACAGAAATAAACACAACTGAAGCCTGGAAAACCCTGATGTGACTATTGGAAACATACAGGGTGTCCATAAAGTCTCTTTACAGTTTAACAAATTTATTACAAAAGCAAATGAATAGACAAATCTGTGGAAATTATTACAAAATGAGGAGTAGATATTGAAGTTTTTTTGGCCATAGCATAGCCTCATCAATGGTGGCAATGGCATCAGTGATCTTTTGCTTCAGGTCGTTGATGTCCCATATCTTTGTTCGATACATGATATCTTTAACATAACCCTGTAGTTTTTCTGAGTCTGCGTATCCAATTTTGTTTCAATAAACCACGATACACAATGTGCCTTTTCTTGAGGAGTAGCCATTTTTAGGGGTTTATTTAACAGAACCTATTTCATCAACAGGGTACCTGAAATACACAAATGCAATGTAATTAAAAACTTTGATAACCACTGAGTACATAGAACAAATCTGATTAACATATCTCATCAATTGCTTTTGTAATAGATTTTTTTTTTAATTGTATAGAGACTTTGTGGACACCCTGTATAACCTGAAAATGGCCTTAATTCGAATGAGTGCTATCAATAGGTGCTACTGTTTTCCCTCATGTCCAACTCTTGATAGTTTGGGTATTTGGGGGCATTGATATCATGTCGCCTGAAGCGTGATGTTCTTTTGTCTTCTCTTCCAGAACCCCGAGGAGAAGGAGGAGCAAGAGGAAGGCACTGATGCCAGCAAATCAGAGATCAGCCTTGTCTATGAGATTGCCCTCAAGAGGAACTTGTCTGTTAACTTTGAGGTAAGGAAGACGTGGCAAGAGTTGTGACATTATACCTCCCACCACCCATGAAGGTATGACGATACTAATGCCATCATTATCGCCAGTTCTGTGAACCATCACTCATGTGCTTTATGCCTTCGCTTTCTGGAAATATCAACTGTCATCGTGCCATTCTCTTTGCAACACCAGCCGAATGAAGATAAGGTTGTGCGGTCGATAGTGCAGTTGGAAAATGTGTGTAGTCATGGTGTCTTTTTTTTTTTTCTCCTTCCCCTTCTTTTTCTAGGGTAGGTTTACTTAGATTTCCCGTCTATGAAGTCACTTATCTCAATGAGGCAAAAAAAAAAAAAAAAAATGCAGTTGGGAATTTACAGATAAGTCATCAGCACTACATTGGGAGCCTTGTGAAAGCACTTATTGTGTTGAATGTTTGGCATTTTCTGAATGTTTCTGGACTACGCAAGAAGAAATGAATGGGCTCTCTTTGCGTGGTCCCAAGGTCTTTGCAGCTGACTCAGTTGATAAGGCATTTGTCAATTTGGCTTGCCCAATACAGTAAAGTTGAACATGGACCACAAAGCAGCGTCATCAGAAGTAACCTTAGTCGTCAGCCCAATACGCAGCTCTGTGCAACAGAATTAGCAGGATTTATGTTTTTTCAGTCAGAAAATGATTTTATTGATCCCAGTTGGAGAATTAGATTATTGCAGCACTAAAAGTAATGACGTGAATAGAGGGAAAAAGGTGAGTATAAGCATTATAAAGCAATATAACAAATAAGCAATGTGATGTAGTAGAAATAGAAGTAAAAGAGTAACAATGTAAACGACATTAACCCTTATTTAAGTCAAGTTAAAGGATCAGTTCACCCAAACAGTTCACCCAAATGCAAAAACAGGTATGTTTCCATTCACGCTGTATTTACTTACTCACTATATCTATCAGCCTCTCATTCATACTTGTTGGGCACTTGTTGGGTAATATTTGCTGGTGTTCTTTGGCAGGAAATAGTTCCTAACAAAACTCTTCGACCCCGAGGGCTGTGGATTATGCCGGGTAACCTAATGGGTGGGTTTAATAAACATTTGAATTAATTGCAAGAAAATCATCAAACGCGGCCAAAAACAAAGGAATGTCTTGATTTCTTCATCTGTCTTCCTGTGCTTGTCGATGTTACCAACATTGGCCATGACAGCTAGCTCAATCTTTATTATTATTATTATTATCTTTATTCAGCAAATGTGTTTAAAAATGCATGAAATACAAGTTTTTCACATGTGATATGTTGATGGTTTGAGCTCCACAAATTAATAACCATCCGGAACCAGCAATATGTGAAATATAGTGCTTGCTATTTTGTTTTTTTACTTGCAAATTATGTTGAAATAGTCAACTTATCAAGTGAGCTGTATTGGCGTGCGGCAAGATTTTTGACTTGCCCGTCTTTGCACATTTGTATTTGGGTGTTGGAAAACAGGGAACGTCACGGCAGACTGGAAATCTTGCCAAGTCACACATTTTGGTGAACTTTTCCTTTAAGTAAGCTTATATTCTTTATAATAACCACCTTAGAGAGCACCTTTTGGGTGGCAGAGGCTTAGTAGCATTCACAAACTCAGCTGGGAGCTCCCACATTCTTCCACTGTTGGCCACTAATAAGCTCCACTGGATTAGTCAGGGGGTAACTACTGTGCTCAACAGTTTTCCCCACACGAATTTTCGGAGGC
>OMLB01062800.1:0-19814 GCA_900302555.1 Myripristis jacobus | reverse complement strand
GGGATCACACCACAGCTTCTTTAACCATCAAGCTGCTTCTTTTGCAAACGGATGAGGTCGCACAGTGTATCCTTACATGACCTGCTGCATCCATTCTCCTTGGCTTCTACCATATCTCAGCTGAGTCATCTAGCCCTCTCTCCCTCATCAGCCCCTTCTTCTTCGTCTCCTCCACTCTGCAAGGTGCCAAAAACAAGGGGAGGTTCGGTTTACCCTTTCTGCCCCCTCCCTTCCTCCTTCCATCACTCCCAAAAATCACAGAGAGGGTGGTGGCATGGTGGGGCCGGGGGGATGGGGTGTGGGTGTTGGCGGTCGAAAGGAAATCTAGGGAGGGAAGGAAGGGAGGGCAGCTCTTCCCGTCGTGTTGACTTTGCTTGTTAATAAGAGTTTACACAACACTAGAAAAATTATCTGGAAAGCCGTCCAACACTCCCTTTTACATTTTTTCCCGCTTCTTTGTTTGATAAAGATTGGCTTATCAGAGCATGACATGACGATCCTCTGTGGAACCGTAAACGAATGATTTCAGCCAGCTAAATCTGGATTGATATGATTTATTATCTGTCATGTATTTGTCACTGTCAGCAATTATGTGGCTTTCATTTTCACAGCATCCAAATTGGAAGTTGAGAGCAGTGGTTTTAAACTCAGACCACAGCCGCATTCCTCCAGCAGTCTTTCTTCTGTCTGCTGTCAATCTGGAGACTGGATGTTCATTAATTCAGTAGATCAGTAACTTATATCCCCTCATGTGCCTTTTCTTTCTCATTCGCGATCAGTCCTTCTTGGTATCTGTTTATATATTTCAGTATCTCTCCATGGCTTCTTTGTGTATTTATTAATAAATGAGTACCTTTAGTGTTAGTAATGTTTGATGTATGCAGTTTTCATGATTCAAAGCAGGGGTGGTATGAGGAAGCAGTTCCGATTTAAACTCCTGTTTTATTGCCCTGACTGCTCTCTTTTCACTTGCTTGCTCAAACATGGGATGTCAGGGTTTCAGTGTTGTCGTCCACCCCTACATGCCAGTCACACCGCACCGCATTTATTTTCCTATGCCACATCCAACAAAGCAATCTAAAGGCCAGACTGCAGTAAGGCAACCGTCCAGTCACCTCCTCTTCTTCTCCTGGCATGCCACGCTTCTCTCTCCCCCGCTAACCACTCATGGCCCCCGTGCAGATTCACTTAGATCATCAATCACTGTGTTGCATGCAATATGCTCTCACTGCCACTCCACTGTGGCCAGAGCCCAAGTGTGAATTACTCTGTGAGTCTACACTTGCCCATCCGAGCTATTATAACTCATCAGCGAAAGTTTGGCCTCATCCCCTACCCTGCCATGTCACATCCCCTTTACTGTGTCCTCCTCTGATGTGCTGAGAGGAAATGGCACGCTCTCCCCAAATAACTGTCAAATTCAAACCACACTTTCAAACTCACATATGCTCACATTATTATTAATGCACGCACACACAATGCAAATAAATAAACAGCCATGTCTCATGTGAATGCCTTTCACCGCAGGCGTTTTTTCACATGGTCGCAGCCCTGCCCGCACCAGGGCATGAAATTACCCATGAGTCACTGTAGCGAGTGTCCGCTTTCCCTTCCCTCTGCAACGAGGAGGGTCGCCGCCACCCCAAGAGTCAGTTGGCTGATTTAATCCCCCCGTCAGGCAATATCAAACAGATGTCAGCATCAAAGAGGAACCAATCTATAAATCACAGCTTGTGTGTTGGATCGGAGGCTCCCTTTCCACAGAGGACACAAGAGAAGAGGGTCTGGGCCAAGAACCACCCATCTTTTACAAGAAGCAGCTTCCCTCAGGGCTTGTCCATCCACCGTTCGTCACAAAAGAGCCTTTCTTCTCCCTACCAGTCCTCACCATTGTCCCACCCTGCTCCCATAGCCTCCTCTTCTAAAGTACCTGAGGTCTCACATGCACGGATCCTCGGACCGTTCAGGATATTAATGTCTCCCTGAGAAGCCAAAGAGTAGGCCTCACAGGAGAGAGGAGGCTTAGAAAAAAAAGAGATGAAGAGACAAGAAGAGAAGAGGATTGAAAAAATCAACATTGAATTACCAAGTGTTTCCTGTGTACAACCTGATCCTTGTCGTCAGGCGGGAGACGGGCGTGTTTGTGTGTGTGTGCATGCGTGTTTGTTTGCGTCTGTGTGTGTGCGTACGTGTGCGTGTCAATGAAAGGAGGTGCTGAAATCCCATCGGCGTGGCACAGATCCCATGTCGTCTGCCAGGAGACTGACTGCAGCTCGTCTGCCGCCAACCTGGGCCAAGAGTGTGTGACGTGTGCACAAGAACACAATTTCTCTCACGCTTTCTTGTCATGTATGAGCTGTGCCATAACAGTACAGGCCACATTTGATTTCTCGCACCTCGTCAGCGACCGCATGGATTCATTTATGGGTTGCATCATGTATGTGCAGCACTCGTCTTGTCACCGGTTCAGGTGGTATCCATGGCGAATTTCACTATCAAGTCAGGCAGCCTTGTACGAGTCAGCACAGGCTGTTTGCAACTCACCACATCACTCAGCCCCGCACGCTGCAATGCGTTAAGTGCTTTGACAAGGACAGGAGAGACAAGACAAGGTACGCACAAGATGTATAGAGGCATGTTGTCCGTACAGCCTCCCAGTCGATCATCTCAAAAAGGCCAGGGATATTTCACATCACCGAGCCACGTGCTCCATCACCTGCGGCGGGCTGATGCATGAGGCCAGCACTGTTTCAGTACTAGATAAATGCAGAAAACAATATTTGCATATGTCCATGGTGTCTTTTCAGTAACCAAGGGTAACCGCCAGTGTATTTTCCTTGACAAATACCTCTCAGCTTCTGTGAAAGCAACCACCATCTGAATGAATGTGGAGACGCTTGAATCCAAAGGACAGTAATTTGTAGTAGTATTTAAAACATTCTCAGGTGCAAGCAAAAATAAATAGCTCTTTGGGAATATAATTAATTTGATCAAATATAAATAGCAACATAGATGTTTATAGTCATATCCACTCTAAAATACAAGGTACATTAAAATACAATAACATTTGGGTGCCCTGGCTTCTTAGTAGATGTAAGCGCAATAAATACAAAAAGCAAAGAAAAAAAAAACTAATAGCAGACATTAAAACATAAAAACACATGTAAACAGGCATTGTTGTGATTACAAAAACAATAGTACACTATAAAACATTAAACAGGCATTGTTGTTATACATTTGTGCCAGTGACCACAACCCTGACAACCCCTGCTAAATATTCCAAACTTTGCTGGCATTGCATGTCTGTCTCCCCCTTTTGGCATGTTCTTCCACGGGTAATAACACATTCAAAACATATGAGTATCCCATATTATTAGCATACTTGGCAAAAATATACTATCATTAAACAATGTTATTTGAGTAAAAGTTTTATTTTGTGGTAAGTGTGTTCTGATATGTTGTTTGTGTCTTACTTATCTATCTATCCATCTTAATTTCTGTATTTATTTATGTAGTATTTATTTATGAATAAATTCTTCAATTCCAATTTTTTGTTGTCTAGGTTAAAAATAAAAAGATTTATTTTTGTGGAGAGTGTTAAGCCACGGGGGCAGGCTTTTTTCATTAACTATTGCATTTGAAAGTATACGTTTGCCTCAGTAAATGGCTGTTTTATCAGCAAATGAAAGTGGCTCGGAAATTCAGTTCTAATCCTGGCAGCACGAACACAGGTATGCCCAGATAATCGCTCTTTTATTATTTCTGAAATGTTCAGATTGGATAGAGGTGTTCATAGAGGTAATCACAAATGTCTCAACAAATTATGCTTGAGTGTGTCACAGAGTGGGTGCCACTGATTTCTTTAGGAATATACAAAAATTTTCATCTTAAATTTGCTTTTAACATACTATAGGCTGTGGTTTTATTTTTACACTACATTGTGTTAAATGCTGATCACTGCACTTATACGCAGATGTGGAGAAACAGTTATTTACGAGTTAAATATGTAATGCAAAATTGTCACAGTAACTTCACTCATTTTCATTAACACCACAGTTAAGAATAGGCCAACAGCAGCCACTTTGACAATAAATGTATTAACCATTTGTAATTTTTAGACTTTGTGCTGCAGAACACGGTTACTGATATGTTTTTTTGAATAACACCCTCTGTGTTTATGGGTATGATGTGACATTACCTCGCAAAAAGGCCACTAATTCACACTGCTGTTGAGGCCCAATCAGTCGGCGTATATGTTGATGCATGGAGATGGGCCTTTATGCAGAGGCATTCTCTGGTGAAATGGCGTTAATTGCTTGTTAATGCTAGCTCCAGCACTCTAGCTTAACCACCTAAGCCGCAACATGTTAAGAGAACATGTGATGTACAAGGAGAAGCAGAGAGCCTAAATGAGTGATTAAGTGACTGACTGAAAAGGAGAGAGAAGCAGCTGCGGAGTCGAGGACAGCTGTAGAGTTGGCCTCACCCCGTCCTGCATCTCCCATTATTCCCTATCACACCGTCAGAGGCTGGAGGCTGCCGCTCGTAACCCAACACCGACCACATCTACATGCAGCCTCATAACCCGTTAACAGCTCCTATGCACTGTTTCTCCAAGAGACCCAATCTCAGCTGACCAGCGGCCAGAGATGTACAGCGCCATCGCCGTGATCAGAGTGAGAAAGTTCAGAGGCGGGATGCGTCCAGTCCCGTGGAGTGTTTGATGTACAAGGAGCTGCCATGTTGCATTTCCTCCTCTGAGTGATGAGCAACACCAGAGGGGACCCCCCGGGAGGGAGGGAGCCTGGCTGTTAGCTTGGGATTGCGAGTGCTTCAGACCACATCAACAAGACAAGCTCTTACACATTGTGCAGTTCACGGTATAGAAACATGAATTGGCTGTCGTGCCATTAAACAAGGGTGAGCCTAGTCATAACCCTAACAGTTTTAAATACTCCAGTAAGTTGAAAGGCAGTTGTACTATAAATACCTTATTCCATGTGCTTAATCTATATTATATGCTACTGCAGAATTTGTGAAATTCCACCTTCATCCAGGAATTACAGGTATACTACATTATATGCTACTAATGCCGTTATTTAAAGGTACACTGTGCTAAATTGTTGAGGGTCTATATAAGTTTATATATATAACCCTAACCCTAACCCTTATATAAGTTTATATATATAACTTTTCACTCAACTGAGAAATTATCATATGTCAGGCCTAAGAGGTGAAGAAGTGGTCAATTTAACTTGCTTATTCCATGTTTTTTTTTTTTTTTGGTTTGTTTGTTCTTTCCTAAACATTGTCACTTAAATCTGTCCCTGGCAATTTGCTTAGGGCACTTTTAATTTAGAACTGTGATTAAATATCCAGTAAATCAAGGTTTACTGCAGTTTTACCTATTTCAGAGCCCTCCGTTTTCTCTGTTCATTTTCTGTGTACTGGAATATTGATTTTTAGATTCCTAACTGAAGAGCGCTGATGTTTTGTGAAAAGCATTCGCGTTTTCAGGAACGTGTGTCTGTGTCAGAGGCTGTTCCCATCAGCATGTGCACAGGCGAAACAGCAAAAAGCAGGATGCGTGTAATTGTGCGGATACGTTTGTGTGCGTCTGTGTGAGCGCATGCATATGTGTGCATGTTTGTACGCCGACTCTCCTTTGTTCGCCTCAAGGTCTTGCATTAGGCGGTGATGTTGTGTGAAGTATCCGAGGAATGTTCAGGGTTCTGCTTATCAGTTTAATCTTTTCATCGGTCACTGGGTTCAGATGAACTGTCTCTAGATTGCAAGTGATTGCTACAATTTGTGCTGTCTGCGCGGCAAATTGAGTTGAAATAAAGGAGAGAGTAAGAGCAAGGAGGAGATTCTGGGATTGTGTAAATCCCCGTTGCACACATACACAGCAGCCACAGCTAGAGGGAGAGCGAGGGAGAAGGACTGAGACATATAGAGTGAATTGTCAGTTGCACATCAGCTGAACATGCAGTGTTGGACTCTGTAAGTGTGTGAAACCTAATTCTTCCTCCAGTGTGTCTCCCTGAATAAAGTTGGAGTATCCCACCTGCCACACACACGCACACAAACACACACACAGACACAGTGTTCTCGGACTTCACAGGAAGTGAATGTGATTGCAGAAGCATGACCTAACACCAGCCGGTGTTTGTTTAAGTCTCCCAGGTGACTGGAGGCTAGAGAAAGGAAACTGAACCCTCATCACCAGAGACTGTCATCTAGGAACATGTTACTCTTCGTGTGTATGTATGCGTGCACGTGTGCGTGTGTGCTTGTATATGAATTGCACACACGCATATGGGTGGGTAGCGCTGTGACCATCAAGAGCAGATGTTGTGGACCACCTGGTGCTGCCGCTTGCAGAGTACGCTGCACACACTCCCTCGTCACACATTTTGTGCAAAACACAGACAAACAGTCCACTCACACACATGCAGGCGAGTGTGCGGAGGCCCTCGCTATGCGTGCTGAGTCTCACACGAACACACACACACACAAGCTGGGCCTTTTTCCTCGCTTTTGTGCTGAGGTTTGTTTTTATTTTCCTTGTTTTTGTCTTTTTTGTGTATTTTATGTCAAACATATTTTGATAAACCTGCAGAAAAACACTCTATAAATAAACCTGACTCAACACACAAACAGATTTTCCGCACGCAGATGCTTGCAGGCCCATGCATCATCTCTTCTAATCCCTCGTTTCCAACTTGTCTCGTCCCCCCAGGTGTTGAAAGAGAGCGGGCCCCCCCACATGAAGAGCTTCCTGACCCGCGTCACCGTGGGGGAGTTTTCTGCCGAGGGCGAGGGCAACAGCAAAAAGTTGTCCAAGAAGCGCGCTGCTCTCTCCATCCTGCAGGACCTGAAGAAGCTGCCCTTCATCCCCGTTGTGGAGAAACCCAAGACGCACTACAAGAAACGCCCCAAGACCATCCTCAAGGTACTGGGCAACATAGCTGGGCCAGGCTGGGCTCCAGGTGTGCAGACATTCACTTCCCTCACGCCGTCTGAGTCCTTGAGAAGCCCAGCCGGCTCAGCAGTGATGCTACTTGTCTGTCATAATGCCATGTGGTGTGACAGGGTAATGAATTCGCACAGTCCTATTGCAGCAGAGACAGACAAATATGTAAAAATTGCAACACGCCAGCCACAATAAATAATAGCGTATATACTTAGATTTGTTTCACCGACAATCTAAAAACATAGTTTGGCTGATATACTGTGCGAGAATTTCCTATTAATTTCCTGTGCTGTTTCGTTTTCTCTGTTTTTATCCATTGCAGATGAATCTGACCACAGCTATGTTCAACCATGTACTGTTTTTTTTTTTTTTTAATACCAAAGAACGCACACATCTTTCTGATCACGGTTAGGCCCATTAGACGGTGAGCGATAGTGATGATACGATAAATGGATGTGCTAATTGGAATTGATCGTGTCTCTCCTCTCTCCATCCTAGACGGGACCAGACTACGGCCAGGGCATGAACCCCATCAGCCGTCTGGCCCAGATCCAGCAGGCCAAGAAGGAGAAGGAGCCTGAGTACCTGCTGCTGTCTGAGAGGGGCATGCCCCGGCGCCGAGAGTTTATCATGCAGGTACACTTTTTTTTTCTTTTTTACCTCCACCAAGAAGGTGAAACCTCCAGCGGGGGGGTTACTGATCACCCCTGTCCATCTCTCTGTCAGCAAAATTACTCAACAAGTACTAGACAGCTTCCCACAAAATCATAAGTGTGGCGCTTAGCACAGACTGTAGTTTCCAAATGCATCTACATTATGGTTAGTCACAGGTCAAGGGGGCACTGGCTAACCTTTATACACTGAATAGTTGAAAGGGGCGTGTCCCATCATCACAGCATTGATGAGAGGGGCGTGGTTTAGTATAAACATGTCTATAACCTCCAGCTCACATTTTTTTTTCTTTTATCATATTAATATTCTCATTTATTTACGTATTTTCATACACAGATTTTTTTCAGTCATATCTCTTTGTCTCAGTATGTTCTGCTGTTGCAGTAGTGTAACCTGTTTTTTCTTTGCTGTATCCTGTTGTATGTTGCTATAACAACCTCATATTGCCACTGGGATTTTTAATGTTTCATCTAATACAGCCAAATCCAATTAGTGCGGGATGGAGCGATGGATGTATGGATGGATAAGGATAAAAGGTTAAGGGTTAAGTATGCTCAAGAAGAAAAGGGGCTTACTGATCATCTGCCAAGAGGGAATGCACAGACGGACTGATGGGTGGGCAAGCAATATGCTTGTAAAGGATTGCATTTCAAGGTGTGTGAAAAATGGGTGAAACACTGGTGAACAATTAAAAAAAAAAAAAAAAAATCCAATATGAAGAAGTCACTGTGTGGGCAGTTATCACTAATTTTTCATACAGCTTAACCGAATTTGGGGAAATGTGATTCTCAGCACCACACGAAAAGAGAGAATACATAGATAGTGTGCGTGATTAAGTGCCATACACCTTTGTTGGAAACTATTAAGGTGTGAAAGTTGCTGAACCAAAGGGCAGGCATACACTGATGGTATTTTATTACACCAGCCTCTTCCCTTCAGAATGAGGTTTTCTCTTCTCCTGTGAATACAAGATTTGAGGTTTGTTATTTCTGTCATCCCCGATACAGCAGCCAGTGTATTCCAGGTTGTTGGACTAGAGATACACAAGCTCACAAATACACCCGTGCATCAGATGACCCGTCTGTAATGTCCTAAGACCCTGCGCTCTTCGCTATCCCTTAAGTGAAGTGAATGGTTTTAGACCCTTCTGAGCGTGAGATTAGAGGGGAGCCGTCTTGGATGGTGAATACGCACAGCTGATTATTTAATTATACACAGAGACAGAGAAGTGCAAGGTAAAGCAGATTTAAAGAGGGATAAGACCTGAGCACCTGTTGATTTCTGAGATCATCATGCAGGTTTTAGTCCGCACATGGGCTTGGGAGATGAGCAGATAGAAGCTGCAGAACCTCAAGAGGCCAGAGAACGTGAACCGGAGGGGATGAATCAATTGGTGTGAGAAGATACGCTGTGCAAGTCTCCACTGACGACATCGCTAAATTCAAATTTGTCAGCTTCTTCAAATTTGAAGATCAGGCATGCAACAGGTGAATCAGAGCAGGCTGCCGATCTATAACCATATGCTGCTTTGCCTTTTCAGCTAATGGTGCATTATAAATGGTTGAAATGGCTGCAGGCTTTACAGTGTAGGAAATTTGACTATGTGGTTATGCTTACCCTGGAATAAGTATATGTGAAGAAACAGTGAGGTTCTGTGCTGCTTTTTACCACTTATGAAGGCTTGGTGCATTTTAGTCACAACTCTATTGCTTTGGGACTATTAGTGTATGTATATAGTAGATCATTTTGAATTTTGAACTGGAAATTTTCTTGAGTACACTGTTTTTGATCTTAGCTCTTTCTGTACTCTCTCACCCTCTTTATTCTCCTCTTTCCCTGTCTCCTCTCTCACTGATTCCTAACCCCCCACCACCAAATCCTCCCTTATTTACGCTATTTGGACAGTTCTGTTTAACATGCATTATGTTTATAACGTGCAGTTAAAGCTCAGAATAGAGGAACATCCATCTTTACAACCTTGTTTTTTTTTTTGCCAGTGGAGCAGCCAACTGTTTTATGCTATCAAATCACCATTTCAAGCTTTTATTGCAACTGCTTTCCTTCTGTACCACGGAAAAATAGGCCAGGCTGTAGTAAGGAGGCTGCCGGTTTCATTAACAAAATTCAATTTCATGGTCTTGATTTAGAAATGCCCTTTCACCCTTAACTCAGTTATAGGTGGTTAACTTTTCATCCCTAATCCAGCCAATGGAGCAGGAACTTTGTATGGAGAAGGACACTCATCAGATACCACAATAATTGTATTCTTTGTCTCTTGACCTATTTTTGGCACACTTGCGCTCATGCATTAAAAAAACAAACAACAAAAAAAAAAAAAACAAGCCATGCCATTGCAAGGTACCTTGGAAATATAATAGCTTTTGTAACCTGTCACTTCAGGATGAGTTAGACGTAGGCGTAGTTACATTATTGTCAGAATTTTGGTTTGCCTTTAAGTATACCCGCCTATTAAAATAAAACATAGATTTTATAGATAGAGGCTTAGTTTATTTTGCCTCACTTGTAATTTGAACATTTTGATTTGGGTAGGAATCAGTGAGCGGAAGACAGATGTATACGCGGGTAGTATGCTTTTTTTGTTGTTTTACTTAATTTCACCAGTAAATATGTATTGAGAAAAAAAAACCCAAACACTAAGCAGCTGCCTGTGTTTATGGCCTTATCGCTTGTATGAGCCTCGGTCTCCAACTTTCCTCTTAGCCGGCACAACCCGGTTCCGATTCAGTCGTACATAACATTGTCATTGGAATTTGTCTGTATGTCTTTGTCCCGTTCTTCCTGTCTGTCTCTCGGTTGCTCTCTCTCTTTCTCTCTCTCTCTCTCTCTCGTATTCAGGCTCTTTCTCTTTGTCTCTTTCTCTGTATTCCCTCTCTCTTTCATAGGAACCAAGCTTTTCTTAGCATCAGGCAGTAATTCAGCCTCAGACCTATTCTCCAGGCCTCTTTTATGCGGGCATTAGGCCCTGCTTGTGTGTGTGTTTCTTTTGTGCGGCCCACTCACTTCTAAAATTTCCACATTGTTTCCTTTGCTAAGCAGCAGGGCTCAAATGAATCTCTGTTTTTACGTCTTTTGTGCGCAGTAGTTACAGCAAACTCTTTACCTTGTGTCAAATGGCTTTTAAGGGGCTGATGACTTTTATTTAATGAAGGGGTGATTGTGTTTATTTTAGTAATTTATTGAACCTTTCCTCCACAGTCTATCTCATGGCCTACTTGGGGCTTTCAGAGGAACACTTAGTGGCCATGTCAACCCACTTGAAGAAGTGCGCTGAGGCCCAGCTATTCACAGGCCTTGGCTCCCACAATGTTATTTGTACAGTGTAATTGTCTGTTTGCATAACATAATGACGTCTGATATTCTCTTGCAAATATCTGCTTACATTCTGCGTAGACAGATTTAATGTTTTGGGATCACTGAAAAACAAACACTTCAGTTGGATCTTTTTTCTTTTTTTTTTTTCCTGTTATGATGTAAATCGCACGGCTAGCTTTGGCCCAGAAGCAAAGCAAAGTGTTCTCAGCTGAAAGTATTGGAAACGTGAAAGGTAGAGCAAAATCATGAGAAAAGCACATCGAACCTTGGTAAGACATCAAGCGAGCCGTCATCACACTGTATTAGATGTCACGTTTCTCGTACTAAATTTCTGTGCCGGGTGTGTGTGTGTGTGTGTTTGTGTGTAGGTGAAGGTGAACAGTGAGGTTGCCACGGGAACAGGGCCTAATAAAAAGGTGGCCAAGCGGAACGCAGCCGAGGCCATGCTGCTGCAGCTCGGATACAAGGCCTCCACCGTCCCTCAGAGCACCACCGAGGTAGGCAGCCATTAGCCCTGTCTCTAGTGTACACCAAGTTGTATATTTTACAGCCAGTTTATATACATGTCTCCCTCTCTATTAGGATCTGGAACTATTAGGTCAATTTATTTTAGTGCCTGAGTATGTGTAGGCAGTTTTGCACACACTATAAAAGGAAAACGAGCACTCCACTTTAGCTCTTGAAATTTATGAATCCTGAACTACTGATCGTTATTATTACATCTCCAATGTTGTTAGGATTAAATTAGTATTCACAGATGACAATATTGCAGATGTTTTCAAGTGGCAAAGAATGAGTAAGTTTTATAGAGAGATGTTGTGTACCCACTCTTGTGTGGATTTTAATGTGTTTATTTATTTATTTAGGTCAAGCAAGTGCTATTGAAGAAGGATTTCAAAACGTAGGACATGAGAATGTAGTCGACATTTTCATTCAGTTAATTTCATTTTCAAGCAAAAGAATACAACCAATTATGTCCAACATAAATAAACACATGAGGCCTGCCCTGCCTCCCTCCCCCTCTGCTCAGTAGGTAGCATATGAAAATAAAGGTTGTCCACTGTGGGTTGTTTCTCAGGTAACAGGCGAGGGGCTGCCAAATCTTATTGAACTGGGACTCTATTCCTAAGAGAAACCCTTATTTTTTCAAGGTGAAGGATATTAGTCATTTCATGAAGCCATAGCTTGAAAGTGGGAGCTTCTTCCTTCTTCCAAAATCTCAAATTAATCTCAAAATTTGTTTTTTAGATGTTATTTTTTAGTTGTAATTTGAGGTTCCCAGTATAATTAGGCAGAAAAAAAAAGCTCTCTATGCCGGACAGAGAATGAAGCTATGGAGGAGCTAATGTAATGCATTTTATAACATCTTGCATAATAAGTAGGCTAACGTTCTCTGTCATTTGAACCACACATGAACTGTTTCATGACCGCTTCTTTTCTATGCCTTTCCTGCACACACACACATGTCAACATATATATTTTCTGTATGTATCTGTGTGTAGTTACAGTGATCTGCAGTGGGGGGGTCTGGTTATCTCTGCAGCACGTACAGTCATTATGTCATAGAGCACTGATGTTGTGGGGCTTCCAGGGCATATTCACTTCCTTTATTTTCATTTTTGTCTGTGGCAAAAAAAAAAAAAAATTAGACTCCTGGTCACTGTTTGCAACTAATTACATCCTTTAAATATGTTGAAGTGTGACTAGAAAGACCACAAACGTTTGGATATTCGTATGTTGGTATATGGTTTTCGATGTTGGTACTCAGATTTTTTTTCTTCTTTTTTTTCCAAGAACAATATAAACAACAATACTGCAGAATAACAGAATCCTTGAAAATGAATGCCTTTAATTAAACCGAAAGGCACGTGTCGCAGCACTATGCTGTCCATCTCAGCCGAGAACAGAGAAATGTCCGTCCTTCCCGAGCCATGTTCAGCAGCCGTTTTTTTCCTGTTCCTCTGGCAAGGCGATGGAACGGGAAGCTATAGATCACCTCGCCGGTCTATTTTGCTGTTAGTTAAATGTCAAAAAGAAAATTGTAATGGTTAGAAAACGCGTTGGCTCCATTAGATCTGTTGTGTTGCAGAGCCTGGGGATGGGGGGGGGGGCACGGCACTGTTCATTATCCCACCCTGCAATTAGTGCTGCACCTCCTTATAAGGCACTGGCTCCACAGACATGCCATAAAGCAGCAAATCAGTGACATAAGAGCGTGTTCTGAAACATGTAGGCCATTCTGAACCGTTCTCCCCCTTTGCTACTAATGATTAAGAGTCATGATAGTCACTGGGTTTATTGTTTTACTCACACCTGTAGCACCCTGCGTTTAATCACTGACAGATTTCAGTCATAAAGAAGCCCGACTCAATAAATGCAGCTCTGTATAAAAACAAACACCAAAGACCGTGATCCTCAGTCAGTTCTCTGATTTATGAGCTCCAGTGCTGCTGACATGCCTGGCCTGTTATGTAACACGTTCAGCTCATTTGATCTGAATGTGTTCTGCAAAGCAACCATTGATCACCATCATCCTCATACACCTCGCTGGCCTTTAAGCTCATGGGAGCAGATTGCAATAGAGATGATGTTACATAACCGGGCTCTCTGGAGAGTATTCATCTCTCCCCCGACAGCTCATTAGTTAGATATGTACTGCAACATATATCTTATTCAGACAGCCATGCTATACAGCTAGAGGATGACACATTGCTCTAATCAGAATAGCTGTATAAAGAGAGGCTCATGTGGGGCTGCACTCCAAAGAAACCGCACCCTATTTTACGCTCAGTGCTTAGTAAGCAGTATCTCACTTGAGTAGAATATGTTTGCTCTCGGGCACGCCTCCCTCCGTAGTTCCTGAATAATCAGGCGCTGACACGAGCCGCACTATAGTCTCTTACACATTACTTCAGTCTCTGCAATGAGCTGCATATTTTGGAAGCACCTGCATACTCTAAACTGCAAATAAAAGGCCTCTCGCTGCATAATGTCAAAAGGAAACTCGACAGCTGCACACAATTAATAGAATTCCTATTTGCATCATTGCATTCTTTATTTGTCACACCCGCCCTGCTGACTGCAAACTTTCAATGTCTGGAGTTTCACAAACATGAGGGTCTGCTGGGCTAGAAAAAAAAGCAGAGCTGTTCATTATCGCCACTAATGCTGATACCCACACATTGCTGGCAATAGGTGGCACCTCTCCTCATTCAGAGCGGCTCAAGGCAGAACAGTTGGGACAGAATGGTGTCAGCAGTTGATGTATGGCCGGGCATTGGCTTGACAGCTATGGAGATGTCTCTGTAAGAGGGAGCTAGTTGGACAGCCCACTTCTCTGTAGCCAAGATCCTCAGACAACCCCAGGCACTATAGCATGATAAAATGGTACTAGCCAAGCTCCTGTTTCTTAAGATGTTGTCTCTCTTTAGATCTCTCTCTCTCTCTCTTTCTCTTTCTCTCTCTGTTTCACTCAGTCTTTCTCTTTCACTCTCCCTTTCTCACTCCCTGCCTCCCCTCCTGGCTGTTGGGGAGCTCCCTCTCACCGCATTCCCACCGTGGCTTTGCTGGGGATCTAGGCCAGAGACGTGGAGAGACTTTGGGTGTGCGTGGCTTTTTGCGGAGGGGGGGGTGTATCTGTTTACAACCATGTCATCTCCTCAGCTGTCACACACAACCGAGATGATCGGTTTTCCTATCTCACCCGCCGTCACTTGTGTTTGCAGGCAGACACACATGCCACAGTGAAAGTGGCAGAGTGAATAGGGTCCTTTTATGAAGTAGCAAACATTGACAACCCCCCTAATTAAGTAGCTGGCCTAGACAGACACTAGGCTCCTTAAGCACCCCCCCCACCCGTCAGCGCTTGTCTCTTTGTGCTCCAAACAGTAGGAAGGAACTTGTCTGACATGCGTGAAGAAGCTGTCTGTTCAAGCCTCTACATCTCTCTTACCTCACACCCCCTTTCTTCCTTCTCCTCCCCATTGCCACAGATGGACAACAAAGGCTGGAATGGACAAAAGGCGGCTTTTACCGAAGCGACAAGTAACAGTGAGTATCTGCACGTATCGCTATGTCTCTCTCTCGCTCTCTCTCTCCCTCTCCCTCTCTCCATCGTTCCCTCCATCCTGCAGGTGGTTTAAGCAGCGGAGATGGCCCGGCGTTTAATCTCAGTGACTGGTCAATGGGCGGCTGACTGTCAGCTCAATCGGCCGTGCGTCCTCGTGTGGAGCCTGCGAATTCAGGCTCATTCACACAGGCTTACAGGGCCTGCACACTGAGGCCCTCTGGGGAGCCCCCCCCCCCAACTACCTTCCTGTGCAAAGACGTAGCCTTTCACTCAGGATTAACACACAAGCACACAGTAACACACGCACACACACACAAACAATCCATAATCCTACATGCACTCACTCAAGCAGTGAGTCTGGATGTGTAAGACGAATGTTTGATGTTTTTCAGTGTAATAATGAATTTTATTGATGTAGCACACTTTGAAATACAATGAAATCTCAAAGTGATTTACTTCAGTAAAGACCCTATAATCAGTGTCTCAGTCCCATACCGGGTCCAGTTTTCATACTGGGTCCAGTCTGGTCTTGGAAGGCCAGACTGGACCCAGTATGAAAACCCACCAGGTAGAGTTGTAGTATCAGTCAGGTCCTACAACTCTACCAGATACCTGTAAGTATGGCTGCTGTGTCACGTTAACAGGCTAATCTTAAATTGTAATAATTGTGAAATGCCAAACATCAACTTTCTATTGAAAGTATCAAGATGCCACTTACAACAACAGTCATAACCTTGGCTAATGTCAACTTAGTGTCATGTTGCTGTGACCGAGACATCCATGGCAATTTCAACTTTGCAGGAGGAGTGACATATTAACAGAATGATACTTTTTGACAACACTCATAAATATTAATTAATGTTCATGACAGCCATCATGACATGTTTACATCAGCCTTGTGAACATCCTTTCAACTAAAGTGGTATATGTAAATCTGTATTTACAGTATAACTGGACACTTATAGTGATCATGGACCATGTGTCCCCTGGGTATTTGCAGAAAAGTGCAAATCACCTTTATATCGGATTAAAGTTATGTAGTAGTTAATCTTAAAATAGATGTTAATGGATTGCATGTTGCCTCCTGTTGGTGTGAAAGGGTCATATTGTAAAAAAGTGAAGCTGTTATAATTACCAAACACGTAGCAAAATGACTTTGTCCTTCATATTTTAATTAAATGAATAACTGTGATTAAAAATAATGTTCATGATGTCTATCACAGTAATGGGGATTATCATTTTATCCATAATCCTGCACCCCTCATCAAAACATCCTGTAGTCAGAACATATGGTACTTGGAGTAGGTGTGTGTTCATTACATAATGTGTTGTGTTGATCGATGAATGCTCAGTGAACAGCGAGATTCATCTGTAACCAGCTGAATCTTGGTGTTCCCAAAACTGGAGCCAGATAAAGCGAAGAGGAGATTAAGAAATAGAGGAAAGACAGAAGAGCCTCATCAGTCACTGTCTCGTTTGGAAAAAATCTCCACTTCAGGACATAAGCAGGTCTGGAGACAGACAAAATGGTTTTATGGCTTGGTGCATGTGGCAGTGTGACAGCCTTACGGGACATTTTGTAGAGTAAAAGTATGTTTTAATGTGGGGGGATTGATCTTTGTCAGCTGCCACGGTTTTTAAGTTAAGCTTTGTCTGCAATCAAAACAGAAAAGAAATAGCTTTTCTAGCGTTTCTCTCACTAAACTGCGATGGCACTAAAAAGTGTTATCACAAGACTCTAGTTTCAGTTCTTTCTAAGTTTTAGTAATTTCTTAGGTGGAACTGGCTGCACAAAATTTTCTTTATTGCATATACACACTCACACACACACATTAACAGTGTGTGTGTGTGTACATATAGTGTATATATATATATATATATAGCAAGTGCCAGCGGCTTGAGAAAAGAGCAGTTTGGGGGAACAAATGAAAATCTGTGAGTTGTGGGGCAGCAGAGTGGAAAACAAACAGATAGCCTTATTAGATTCGAATGTGCTGTCGTCAGTCCGATCTAATGGAGGCTCTTGGCAGCGCTGCATAGCTTCGACACAGGGTATCCAACTACAGTCTGGAAAGGGAAATGGATGTGGTGTTTCAACTTTCCCATGTTGAAAAGCACAAAGCAGATTGGTGAGACTAATCACCGAGAACTGTGCATCAGTCGAGAAGCAGCAGCGAGCTGGGTTTCGACTGATGCGTCCAGATGAAAACTGAGCCCCTGACACAGCCACTCAACTTGCATAGCACTCATATCTGTAATTTAGTCCAGTTTTCAGAGAGATACATCATCTTATGTTTATGGATATATTATTGCTCACTTAGAATAAACTATTGTAGCAGTTGTGGTTGCTATGGTAGTTCAGGCTCCAGGCATTGCATGATGCCTCCAGAGCAGAGCCTCCTGGGTAACGAAGTCTTCCTTATTTGGTTTACTTCTGGACTGATGCCACTCCCAGTAATAGTAGATCTCGCACTCAGTGTGAGGCTTAACTATCTGCTAATTAGCTCTCTAAACTTCTCAAAACCACACAACACTTGCACACTGCTAATGTCCAAATAATGTTTATTGCATAAACACCATTTACAACTCATTCAAGTAGATACAGCTGGTCTTTGTTCTGTGTGCGTGCATGCGTGTGTGTGTGCTTTCGTATTGATGAATGAAAGATGTTTTCAGTTCGCCTGTTAATAAATAGGAATGGGATAAACTGGAAAGTATAGCATTGTGCTGAGCAAAAATAAACTCTGGCATCATCTCATGATCACAACACTTTTTCCTGTGATTAGCTGCGATTATGCTATTCTGGTGTATCTTAAGATGTGTCACATAGATGAAGGCTTCTTTGAATAAAAAAGCATAAATAGCAGAGTATTGGTGTCTCTTGATTATGACCAAGTGTGGTCAAAGATGATTCTACTTTTTCAGGACATTTTCACACACGTTTGACACACGTTACAGAGGTTTACCCAAGTTTCCTTCACGGTTAATTTAACGCTACCATAAAATTACATTTTACAAGAATTATAAGTACTGAGCTTAGTATTGATGTCCAGAAAGTAGTTTAGTGGTACTATTGTAGCTGGGAAAATAGTTGAGCTCAGTTTTGGCCATCACCAGCTCAGCTATTTTTTCTACAGAACAAGATCTACATTTATATAACAAACAAACCAAAAAAAAAAATCGTATTGATAAAAGAAGCATACACCTTGTCGTACTATTTTCATTTTTTAAATCCCGGTCAGCTTGTACATTTGTGCACATAAACAAGCTTCACTTCCCACTCTGGTAACTCCCGCACTTGACATGGAATAGCCCTCATTAATACTTGTGTACATGTAACTGTACTGTAAAAGTCTCCGTACATGTACAGATATTTTCATGTCAGGTTTTGGTTTGATAAATCCCAGATCTTGTGTGGAAACCGGCATTTGCGTTGTTTTTCAAGCCCTGCTTTTGTTTGTATGCAGCGTCAGTAAAAGAGACCACCGGAGAGCAGTCAGTGGCTCGCTGTACGGCACATAAAAAAGCATCCCTGCATTATGTAAGCCAAAGAGGGAGAAAGTAGGCAAGTGTGTCACAGTCCATTCATTAATCCCTCTCTCCTGTCCTCCTTGCTCTCCCACATCACACACATCACACACACACACACACTCGCATACACACGCCACAGGCACGCGCACTGTGCCTGTGTGTGCATGCACGTATGTCCCATTAGCGTGAACAGTCATTGTGTGTGTGTGTGTGTGTGTGTGTGTTTGAGTGCGTGGTAGTGTCCTCCGTCTTGTCTGAGCTGTGGGAGAGAGGCAGCGCTACAACAAATGGTGTGGCTGAGACAAAAGGAGAAGAAAAAAGCGTAGAGACAAAGAAGAAGAGGAAAAAAAGGAATAAGAAGAAAGTGATTTTTCTCCCCTCTATTCCCATGGGTATTGCAGCAGGGCTTTTCACTTGAGTTGCCACATTTCATTTCCTGCTGTGTGTGTGTATGTGTGTGTGTGTGTATGTGTCTGTCTGTGCTCGCATATGTCCACATGAATGTGTGTGTGTGTGTTTTGTGCATGTGTGAACTATGTGAAGGTCTTGCTCCACTGTGGTGATTTATAGCGCCGGGCTCCGGCCCTATCTGTTTTCGATCAGTCTCATGCTTGGCTCTGGCTTCCCTCCAGTGCTCCCCTGGCCCACCGGACGCCGAGTCTGGGTGGGACCCCTCCAAACTGCCTGGAACCAGCACCACGGACACACTCTCCCCTCACTCGCACTTTTTCATTTGTTCTCTCTCCCCCCCCTCTCTCTTTTTTCCCTCTCTCTTTCTCTTTGTCTCTCTCACTCACTCACTCGCTCTCAATCTCTCACTCCAGCTTTATGCACATAATCTCGCAATCTCGTGCAAACATGCAAACATTCTCGAACGCACACACACACACACACACACACACTCTCCCGCTTTTACTTATTCGCTCTCTCCCTCTGTTTCCCTCTCTTACTTCCTGTCCTCCTCGCTCACGCTGTCCATCTACCTCACTCCAACGTCATGCACTCAATCACATGCAAACATGCAAACAGTCTCCCATGCACACCCACGAGCTCTCTAAGCAGGCCGGCACACACAAACTCACATGGATTACACACACACACACACACACACACACACACACCCCAGCCCTCCATCCCTCCACTCCCTTGTCCACAGCTGATGTCATGTTGGCTAACACCTTTCATTTTTTACGACGCAGCATTCGGAACGCGCAGGCCTGTGAGCTTTACTTG
>OMLB01062799.1:98269-119287 GCA_900302555.1 Myripristis jacobus | reverse complement strand
TGTAAGGTCATGAGGTCACCAGGGCAGGCTTAGGATGAGGCAGTGCAATAAACTGGAAACACAGGACAAGGTCAGGTCCAAAACCCACTGGGGTTATTTTATTTATCACAGTTCAGGTAAAACATGTAACTCAGGTAACGATTGTAGCCCCAAACAAAGTCCAAAATCCAACATAAAGTGTCCCCACGGGGTAAAACAGTTATCCAAACTTTTTCTAATCGTCCCAAAAGTCAAACTTAAAGTGTCCACTTTCCTGTTATGGTGGGCTTTTCAAATCTTCCTTCCTTTGGTTCTGCGGTCTCCTCCAGACCTGGCTGTCAAGCTCCTTCCAGCAGTGTGTTCTGTCCTTTTTCCTCTCTCTCCCGTTCTGCTCCACCTCAGGGTTCTTTGTCCTCTTTCAATCAGGTGGCTTAAGCACCTACACCTGTCGGAGTGGTGAGGCATTGTGGGGAATGTGGTTTTTGACATGACGGCCATTTTGGGATGTCGCTGCTGATCCTGCATGGGAATGTAGTATCCCTCAACTACATGTCCCCTGGTGATGCCACAATCTGTTGGGATTTTGTTGCAGAAACATGATAGAACACATTAAATGGATGTCTGAATTATTTCAGATTGTGTAGCCCTGTCTGAAATCATTCAGAGTGCAGTGCATAAAATCAGTAAACAGTATATAAATAGCTGGATCATAAATAAAAACTCCAAAAGTTCATAATACTAAAAACGATTAAAATATGTATTGGACAAATACAGGAATGTTATATTTACAGTTCAATAAGTTAAGCTATTTACAGTAAAAAAAGAAAAGAAAAAAAGGTTAAATTAATTGATATATAAAAAGGTCTATGTTCCTTTTAAGAGTTTTATTCAGGAGAAAAGGAGTTTGTTTGATCAACACGTGTAATTAGCCGTGCATCATAACTTGTTACCAGTGTAATGTCAGTCATTTTGTTTATGTATTGCCATTGGGTTTTAACAAACTAACAGCCAATCCAAGCCATTCCCTTGTTTAGGGGTGGGACATGTGGCACAGGTAGTGTTGGGCCCGCTAGGAGAAAAAGAGACACACAGTTGACTGAGAACGGTGTGGAGAGAATTTTTAAGTTTTATCGTAGAGGTCGACTACCCGTGGTCCTGATAATAACTTGATTTTGATCTGCAAAAAGGTGAATAAGAGTTCATGCCTTGTTTCTGTGTTGTAACTAAGTGTTGTAGTGATAAAAGACATGATGTGTGATGCTGTTTAGCTATTCCCCACTAACAACTCGTTTGGATTCGTGAGTACTAACTGAACTAACTGAACTTGTCGGAGTGAAGCGGCTTAATAAACCACAGATTGCATACACAAATCTTATCTCCTGTGTGCTTCAGATGTATTTGTATGATATTTAAACATTTACAGACTCCGATTGCAATTGATTGTTTGAGAAACACATTCACTGTCATAGTCTGTGGCCCCCCTGAAATAGCCTTGGCCACCCTCTGGCCACCCCAAGGATAAAAGTCTAGCCCCGCCACTGCCGGTCAGGGCTGCCGGATCTGGTTGATTATTATTATCATTTGATTATTGATTGTGCAGTGCCGCGATTCGCAGTTAATCGCGCTGCGCGCATTAAACAATTTTGCGGAAGCAGGAGGATGGCATGATTTACGTCGTATCCACGTTCGTGCGCTGCGTGCGTGACCGTGCATGTGCTCGTGCATGAGCGCCCGTACCGTACTGGAGCACACCCCCTCCAACCGTGCCAGAGTAATTTTAAGTTGATTTATCCTAAACAGTCAAACATTACTTTGGTGGTCCGTGGTTTAATTTTTATCATGTGGATTGAAGTTTGCGTAGCTCATATAAATGCTCGGGAAATCTGTTGTTCAGATGAAATTAACCTGATCCATCGGGACGAATTTTCTCTTTATAATCATCCTATGTCTGTTCTGTTGTAGGATATTAATGCAACAACCAGCAGTTATACAGCGTTAGTAAGAGGAGTAGGCTATTAATTCAGGCATAGGACTGTGTGCAGTACTATTGTTAAGGTGTGCATATGAAGTGGTTCAAACCAAGTTTGTGCTAAAGCTAACGCTAATGCTAATGCTAGCACTAAAGCTAATGGAGCCTAGAGTCAGTGCATGAAGAGTGAACAGACGGTTTTCTAGTCTAAGGGCTTTCCCGGCGCAGCATAGTGAGGCGCACCCCCGCTAGTTTCGAGCAGCGCAACGTGAGGCGTGCACAGTTTGGTAGTTTGGCAGACCGAGGTGCGCCGAGATTGGAGTGGCGTTGCAGCAGGGGGAGGTGTCGACAGATTCAGCTTGGCACAGTGACAGTTTAGTGCCAAAAGGCTTCGCCGAGGTGCGCCCAAAGCTCGCCACCTGCAACCAGGTCTACTTTCAGCGCAAGGCGCAGCGGAGCCGGCGCAGTGGAAGTTTGGTTGACCGGTGGGCAGTGCGCACACGTCACCAAAACCTCACAATCAGCACAGCCGGTGCCAATCTCCTTTGATCTGACATCAGTTGTGACGGGACAGTCGATATGGAGATAAATGTATGTGCTGATTGAGATCGTAGCATTGCATAGTGTTTTTGTCGGTATTTATTGCATTGTTAATGTGCCTGACATTCCGGAAACCTGCCTGTGAGGTTTTGGTGACGTGTGCGCACACAGTGCGCACACGCATTTTAAAGGCGAGGACAGGGCCTCATTTGATTGGTTTAAAGTAAATCGGCTGTGTCAAACCCACTCCACACCTTCTTTCCTCCCTTCCGCCGGTAGGAGGGACGGCGGAGTACTTGCGCCACCGCGCACGGCGTGCCAAACTTGCAAAATCCACCTAGCCACACCCAGTTGGCGAAGCGCAGCTGCGCTGAGCCCCCGCCTCACCCGGTCTGCGAAACTAGAGCCCAAAGTTTACCTTCTCCAGTTGAACTGTGGATGTGGAAGTCTGTTGTTTTACACAAAGAAGACACAAGAGGACAACCAAGTTTAAGCTTAGAGCCACCAGTGTTTCACTCTATCAACTACGGCCACGTCGGAGGAGAAGACAGTGACTGTGCTGAGAGACATTGTTATGGACCATACCAGTGGTGTAGTCTAGTTTGTTCTAGTGGGTATACGCGCGTGCGCGCGCACACACACACACACACACACACACACAGAGGCTCCCTTTCTGAAACGTTAACGTTAGCTCCAGCTGTTGTGTCCCCCGAAATATGGTCAAAAAGAGCCCGCTTTGTAACACAGAGAAGGCGACTTTATGAATGGGAAAGTGAACGTTATGTCAAAAAAACATACTGATACGTATCTCTGCGCATTTTTAAGTGGTTATATGGAAATTCGGGACCTTTTCTAGTGGGTATACGGCGTATACCAGCGTATCACGTAGACTACACCACTGGACCACACCTGTACCTGTGAGTGACTGTTGGAGTAAGCAGAGACATTAAGTTAACACAAGTTTCATTTTAGCTCACTGAGGAGTGAAGCGGCCATCTTGGTTTTGGGCCACAACGTACTCTAGCTACGAACCAGGCCTGCAACTTTTTATTTGTTTAAATAAGTGAGTTTTGCCGGCTTTAGGGGACTGCTTTAGGTGTGTGCGTGTGTGTGGGCCCACAAATTACTGTTGAATCCTTAAGTGACTTTGAGAATTATGTTATTGTGTTTTGCCTAATTCTGTTTTGGGAAAAGGCATTTTTTGGTATTTATGCAATAGAGGTATTGTATACGGGTAATTTTGCATTTTCCTGAAAGAAGAGGGAAATTTCATTTCAAGGTTTAAAAAGACATTGCTATGTTTTATTTGCATTTTTGATGTTGCACTCATCATTTGCACTAATAATTCATTCATTAAATAATTGAGAATTATTTTTGTAAATCCTGGAGTGTGTGTGAATTCATTACTCTTTTTCTATTAGATAGAGGGTATATATGGTAAAAATCTTTAAACGGTAATAAAGGTTCATTTCATAATATTTGGGGTTTAAAAACTGCTTAAAAAGGTAAATTCATAATTTAGTGAGTTTAAAATACTTTTGTGTATTTTCAGCTAAAAAGAGATCCAAGATGATATTAAAACTGAGTTAATCAGGGTTAAAATAAATTAGATATTAAAAGAACCCTCATCATTCACAATGAAAACTCCACTGTTGTCAATCTTAAGCCCCAGTTTCAAAGTCCTTTACAGCATAGGCTATGTATGGCATCTTGAGGCCACCGGCTGCCTTCACTTTCACAAACGATGGAGCATTATTTACACGGCACCCAGGGAATTTCCTAGTCGATAAATTGTGTTGCATCAAAGGTACTTGTGAACCTGTATCTAACAGCCATGTGAGTGCATCACCTCTTATTGACACTTCTGCATAAGGGCAGTCTCCAATGAGAGTTACAGCGGCCCCTTGATCATCAGTACGGCCAGACCCCACCACCTGGGTATCAGCAGTAGAGCTGGTTAGTTTAAAGCCAGCCGGAGTTCATCAAACCCTCTACAAAGTCTGACAAAGTGTCCGGATTGCTTGCAGCCCTGACAACATGGGAATGCAGAAGATAAACCTATCTTCTGCATCCCACATGTTGAGATGGTGGGCTTCTGTCAGCCTCCTTCCGGACTGGACCTGGGGAGTGGTGCGGGATCTTCAGCTGATTCTTCATCTGATCTTTCAACTCTTCCATGGTCATTCCTTCCAACTCCTTTTTCCACGCTGCATCCTGTGGGTGACACCTGACACCATTAGAACCCTTACCACAGTACAGGTTACCTCAGGCCACCTCTGGCCTTGCTGGTCTTGCTCCTGTTTCACTGTTGCAATGTGTTAATGGAGCTAAACTAGTGGCTCTGGAAGGCACAGGAGCAAGCAGGGGGAGAGGGCCACATACAGCAGGACCAGGGACAGCAGGGCACTGACCTGGGGCGTCATTTATAAAACTGTGTGTAGCAAAGATCACACCAGGTGGCGTACGGAGGAAAGACAGGAAATGCGTGCGCACAAAAACTTTCAGATTTATAACAGAGTGCACACGCATGTCCTACGTCTGCTTCCATTTATAAATCACAATCAATCCTAAAGTTGTCGCACGTGAGGAAGCGCTTTACCCCGCCCACATGGTGCCTATATAAGGTCGGGAACACCCTCGATGAATATGCAAATATACCACGGACACGATGGAGCAAGAGAAGAGAGCGAAGAAAAGAAACTTCACACAGTGTGAAGTAGAGATATTAGTGGGTGAGTTGGAAAAACGTTGTTTGGTGGGCACAGCGTGGACATTACTAATGCCAGGAAGGCCCAAGAGTGGCAGAGTGTGGCAGATGTTGCCAACAGCGTTGCCTCAGAGGGTCAGACTGTGGCAGAAGTCAAAAAGAAGTGGTCTGACATTAAAGTGGAGGCGAAAAAGCGCATCGCGCTCCACAGGAAAAGTGTCTGTGCGACAGGTGGGGGAAAGGGCACACCGGAGCTCAGCCCCACAGATGAAAAGCTGGCGGGGATAATTGGAGAATCCCTCCTGAGTGGGAACACGGTTACTGACTGCCTTATTGTTTAGGCTATGTGAATGGATTTCATACAAAGTTTCACAATAATGTACGCGTACATGTGTGTGGGCGTGCACTCCCGGGATTATCTATATCAATTATGCCTCGTTCTTCGTTTTCTCTAATATATCCTTCATACATAATATGTGATGGGTAATATTTGATTATTTCACACAAATGTGCGTACGGCACAAAATAAGGTACGAGGTGCGCACATTCTCCCGTCAAGTTTGTTTTTTATAAATCCCAAACGTTGCTTAGAAAGTGGCGTACGCCCTCTTTTGTGCGTACGTAGCGTTTATAAATGAGGCCCCTGAAGATGGGAGCCACATCCATGCAGGAGACACGGGGGGTGCATCTAAACCAGGAGAAATTAAACGCTAACCCTAAACTAGACTGAGTGTGTTCCAGTTAGTGTTCCAGATGGCCCCTAATTATTTGTGCTGTTTAAATGGTTTCAGCATCATTCAGAGACGCTTTATTCCAAAGTACATTCATCAGCCCAAAAATAAGCTAAAATGCAACAGCATTGATTTAATCCTTGTGACTGACTCTGAAAGTGGCTCTTTTCTAAAACACAGGGATGCACAATATTGGATTTTTTTTGTCAATATCTGATATTTTCAAACTCTTTTGGCCAATTGCTTAGGCCAATATATACACATATTTTTTTTCCACCCAACTGCAGAGAACATAGAGGGCACTATCTTGCGCCACCCACTACCCATTGCCACTAACCGCTACACGAGAATTGCACATTTAGCAGCTTCCGCTATCCCTAAATGGTATCTTGCGCCCACACTACCCGCTATACATTATGCCGACTCCTTTATTTGTGCATAGAGGTGTGTCTGTGGGTGTGTTTTATGCGCTTTCCCTACAATTGCTATCTTGAGCACACACTTTAGAGAAAGCAGATAGCGGATCCTCAGGACCACACGCTATCCCATTAGGGCATTTACAAGAGTGCGCCCAGGGGGCTTCAATGCGCATCCACTTGGACACATGTGGACGTGCACATGCGGCTCCACCTCCTGAATAAAAAGCCACCTTGCTTTAGCCTCAGTTGAACGCCTGAGAAAATGGCAGAGATAATACTAAATTGCAACCTTCCTCTTAACTGGGGCCCTATAATTTCCGTGAACACGGAATCGTGGAATTATCCAAATAAAACGGAATCTGTTTTTAACGCGGAATTTGTGTGGAATGTGAACGCATGTCTGGGGAAAATTGGAGGGAAGCAATTCCCCTCCAACCCTTCCAGTAACTGGAGGGGTTGTGCCACCCAGAATTAACTGAAGTTACTAGAGGGGTTGGTCATGCCACCTGAAACGAGTTTCAGGTGGCATGACTAATTTTAGGCAACCTCATTTATGATGGTTCACCACTGCAACCGCATGTGGCTGCTGCTAATGATTCCATTCTGGCCAAAGCTCGTCTGAGAAATATCTTCTTTATTGACTCATTTTTAATAATTGCTGAAGAGTAAGAGGTTCATAAGAAAAGGGGAGAGTAAACTATTACCCCACCTACTGTATCTGAGTAGTAGTTTTTTGATATATTTGCATACGTCTCTCAAGCTGGTAATTTCACTTCTATTCAAGCAGATTTTTTGCATGGGTACAATACATTTTGCAATATAAGTATTATACTTGGCCATTTCTTAAATCATGTCAGTTAACATCTATGAGCTCTCCAGTAAACAACAGAGAAGAAAGAAGAAGGGAGATTTGGCTTTCAGCTGGTTTTGCAGTTTAGTTTGTAAATTTTACCCAAAAGAGATTTTAAATGCTCTTTTTAATAAAACAAACAAACAAAAAAAACTTTTTGCTTAAGTGGATTTTACTGCAAGATTGTTTTTCTATTTAAGAAAAATTTCAGCAAAATAATAATACTACTGCATGAGCATGACGTTATGGTACACTTTCCACACACACACATCAATGCAACCACACTTTTACAATGAGGAAGCATACAACATGCAGTATTTAATATTTGGGTCAATTCCTCTTTGTATAATATACATAAAGCATAAAACATATATCATAAAGCAAGTGCTCGGGTGATTCTTCTGTATAATTTTTAGTTGTTTTGCTCAATCGTGCATTAATTTGTTCCATTGTGCCTTCATTTGCACACACCTGTTTGTTTCCCTTAATATCTAAAACTACCCAGCTTGTGTCACTTAATTGGCTCTCCCACTCTTGCTCACTTGCAGACATGATCCAGTTAATGACTATTTATTTTCATGACACCTTCAAATGCATCAGGTGTGCAAGAACAAGCCTGAAGCAAAAACTTGCAGGACAGGTCAGTTTTGAGAACTGCACACAAATAAAGGTTTTAGAAGCAGGTCTACTGTGTATTGATTGATGCGACCCATTTTAATCAGTTTTAAAAGGCAACTTCAGAGAGAAGTAACTGTTTGAAAAATGGGAACTTCACTACCCAGAAATCATGTAATGTGATATCAGTACACACAACATGCTCATGTTTACCAGCCTTGATTTGTCACTTCCCGTGTCTGCAAAGAAGTGATTGTACCAACACCAAAGTCAAATTTGCACAAACACCGTGACTCGTCAGTGTGTTTGGCATATTGCATCATATTATTTCCATATTTTGCCATAAAGGCGCCTATATATGGTTTATCTGCTGGTTGCAGTGCTTCATGGAAGCTGCATCACACTCATGTCAAGACAAATTTTCAACCGAAGATGCTATTGTTTTATGCGTAGATATCTAGATATCAAAAATATCTACAGGTCTTGTGCATCATTTTATACACAGTTTTATACACTGTAATTCAGTAGGACAGATTTGGTATCTTAGGAAACCTTAGGATCTCCACTACAGTTGAATATAAAATCCTATGGGTTTGAACAAAACAGCATGCATTTGTAATGACAAACCCATCAGAGAGATCAGCAGTGCTGAAGAGGTTAAAGAAGAAGAGAATTGAGTGGGCTGATAATCAATTCAGTTTTCCTTTTTTTAATCATTAGGTCCACTACCAGATGAACCGACTATGCAGAAGAGTAAAAGTCTCTTTAAAACAATTAGCTGCAGCTGTGACTTCACAAATTTCCTTTCCTTCCCTTTACTGAAACTTCTGCGAAATGACAGATTGGCCAAGCAGCTAGTTCTCTATTTCTGATGCAATTTGAATAACAGACCACACCGCAGGAATATACATGGAATTTGAAATGCAGAGAGAGTATAGGGAACTTTTCAGCAGAGGCCATCTGAGCTGAATCAGGAACATAAAATGTTTGCTGAAGTGTGGTGAGAGAACACTTTGATAAAAAAAATACTGTGATGTCCGACGTTGTGTATGCCACCCCATACTTCGCCAAGAATGTGAGACCTCAGCAAGGAAAGGAGGAGGAGAGGACTGTGGCCGCCTACAATGACACATACGGTGTGAGGATTTATGACAACTACCGGGTGGAGGAGAGCACGCTGCCCAAATTACAGGACAACACTGAGGATCGACAGCAAAGTATGGACACACACACACACACACACACACACACACACACACACACACACACACACACACACAGTAGTTGAGTTGCTGGGGATCTCATAAGACTTTTTGTAACTGTCAGTACTTTTTAAAAAATTTATGTTTGTTTAACTGGTAACACTTTACAATAGCAGCACAACAATTAACGTTAGTTAACGTTAGTTAATGCCGGAATGGTTAATTAACAGTTAATGATTATTATGGCAATTACTAATGTTAATAATATCTACAATAACCCTTAAATAACATATAAATCAATACCTTAGCATGAACAGCATTAGTAAATGATTCTTAGACACATTAGTTAACAGTTAGGTAACTGCAGTGATGGGAACAACGGCGTTAAAATAAACGGCCTTACGAACGGCGTTATATTTTTCACTAACGGGTAATCTAACTAATTACTATTTCCATCGTTACAACGCCGTTACCTTTACCAACGCGCATTACTAGCGCCTTACTGAAGCTACTCATTGAAGCTGTCATCCAACTTGGCTCTCAGACACCCGGCCACAGGAGCTGCAAAGGTGTTTTTTTTTTTCTTTGGTGAGGGGCGAGACAACCACATAAGTACTGATGATTGGCTAAAGTAGAGTAAGATTTCATGGTAAGCCAATCAGAGGCAGTGTTCAGTTTACACACAAACCACACATGCGGACAGCAGCCACACACGCTCAAACTATCAGGCGGTAGGTTGCAGCGATGGCGAGTTTCAGAGCTTTCAGAGGGAAAGTTGGCGTTTTCAAAGTGGAAGTACAGACACTGCTTTAATCTCATTGAGGTAAAAGGCAAGAACGTACATGTTAAGTGTACATTATGTCCCGGAGCGAAGTGTTTGTCCACGTCCGTATGTCTGTGCTGTTCTACTCCATGCAACTGGCTTGAGAAACCCGCTCAGAAAAAAATCCAAATTCGTAGACATATTTACACTTTTTAAAAAAAAGTAACGCAATAGTTACTTTCCCTGGTAACTAGTTACTTTTATAGTGGAGTAATTGCGTTACTAACTCAGTTACTTTTTGGGAGAAGTAACTAGTAACTGTAGCTAATTACTTTTTAAAAGTAATGTGCCCAACACTGATTATAAGTGGATGTTTTGAAAATGTAATGATTTTGATTATATATTGTGAATTTTTTAGTATTTCCAAATAATGTAAAACGTGCGTAAATTCTAGTAAATAGGACAGACATTCAAAATCACTAGTGTGGTCCTTTAAAGGATAGATTTGGTGGTTTTTTTGGACGAGAAGGTCCGGCTCACAACCTCTGTTCTAGTTCATCCCAAAGGTGTTGGATGGGGTTGAGGTCAGGCCTCTGTGAGGGCCAGTCAAGTTCTTCCACACCAAACTCATCCAGCCATGCCTTCATGGAGCTGCTTTGTGCACTGGGGTTCAGTCATGCTGGGACAGAAAAGGTCCCACAAAGTTGGAAGCAGAGAATTGGTGAGCTGAAGCATTAAGATTTCCCTTCACTGGAACTAAGGAGACGAGGTCGAGCCCAGAAAAACAAGCCCATAGCGTTATCCCTCCTCCACCAAACTTTACAGTCGGCACAGTGCATTCAGGCAGGGAACGTTCTCCTGGCATTCACCCAACCCAGACTCGTGATTGGTCACTCCACAGAACACATTTCCACTGCTCCAGAGTCCAGTTACACAGCTCCATCCAACGCATCCGACAACCCCGCTCTGTAACTTTACGTGGTCTGCCACCTGGTGGCAGAGCTGCTGTTCCTAAACGCCTCCACTTTGCAATAATCCAATTTACAGCTGATAGTGGAATATCCAGGAGGGAAGAAATTTCACCAGCTGACTTGTTGCAGTGGTGGCATCCTATTACATTACTATTACAGCACCATGCTGGAGTTCAGTGAACTCTTTAGAACGAACCATTCTTTCACAAATGTTTGTAAAGGCAGACTGCATGGCTAGCTGCTGGATTTTATACACCTGATGACCCAGTTTTAGTGCTCAATGTCGCCCCCTGGAGGTGGCCTCACATACTCTGATAGGTGGACTAGCTCAATACTGTGTCTCTGGCACCACTGTGCTGAATGCTAGCAAGAATCTGCAACAAGATGGCAAGTTTCTCCAGTCTAAAGCTGGCAGTGAGGTCGGGCTATCTTGCTCGCAAATTTCCTGGCCATTTGTTATTGTTACTGATGACTTTGCAACTTAGTTGGGCAGGGAGGCTTGTATGTGGTCAGGGGTGTGGCATGTGAAAATACCTCTTAACAGAACACTGCAGTGCTTCCTACCACAAAGTTGCTACAAAGGAGAAAATGAAGCAGCTTATTTCCTACAGTACTGGAACAATATGCAAGATGGCAAGGTAAACATAATTTGTTGAGTAATAATAGAGAACAACATAGCGAAAGACAGAAAGAAGCATTTCTGTAGGACACACCCAATGTCTTGCTCATGGGCATTACAGCAAAGGAGATGCCTACCGTAGCTACAGCTAGCAGTACCTAATACAAAATTTTTGTTATTGGGTGGTAAAAAAAAGTGTGTTGTCAAGTGTTGTCATACCACCACACTTCACAAATCACACACTAGTTATATTCTAACTCCTCAAAAACTTTCCACACATCTGCACCCCACAATAGTTTTCTCCTTGCCGTAGGGAAGCCAACTCAGAAATCAACTCCCTGTACTTGTGCGTTTGAAAATGGATTCTTTAGAATGAAAATTTCCATTCACTCAGGAACAGAAAACCTGGATTAATATTTTTTTTGGTCCATATAGGAAAAACCTCAGGGGCACTATACAGTGAGTGACTCCAGGCATCTCAACGAAAGAAACACTTAACTGTAGAACAACTATATCCCAAAGTATCACTGTATCTTATGGCACTATTTTTAAAAGTACATAGTTATTCCATGCAAGTGTAATCAAGGATATTAACAGAGTTTCCAGCCTGGATGTTATTTCCCTAGTTGGTGCCATCATGGCAATCTATCC
This sequence comes from Myripristis jacobus, assembly GCA_900302555.1. Lineage (NCBI taxonomy): Eukaryota > Metazoa > Chordata > Actinopteri > Holocentriformes > Holocentridae > Myripristis > Myripristis jacobus. The sequence goes on along the minus strand of OMLB01062799.1, from coordinate 107,271 downwards.
TGATTCAAATTTCAGCACTTTTCAGGGCAAGCTTCAATCCAAAGGAGTCAAGGGAAACTAAAATGGTCAAACCCCAAAAGAAATTAAAAAGCCCTTTCCACACAATGACACTCAGATTGCAGTGGCACTTGCCTTCATCTGATTTTTCCAACCATGCTTGGCTTGAAGTGTGAGTATATTTGGCTATTAGATGTTAACCAGCCACCTTCTGAGTACGGGTGCACGGAAAGGTTGTGTGTGCTTTCACAGTTTTTTTTTGTTTTTTTGTTTTTTTTTGGGCACACTAATGAAATGTAGATAAGGAACTCTACTTTCCAGTTTTATAAAAATGCTGATGATATGATATTGGTTGGTCTGCAATACAGGAAAGTTACACAGACAGTGTGTCTTCATAATTTCCCCATACTGGTGAGTTTAATATGTGGTGCAAAGATAATGATCTATGTATAAATGAAGCAAAAACAAAGGAGATATTAGCAACCACCCTAATCCACCCAAACCCTTTTCACCTGTTCCGGTTAATGTCTTTCCTGCACAGCCAATGGAGGAGTTCAAGTATGTAGGCACCTTTTTTAAATTTTTACCTTACACTTGGTTTTATTGCCAATACTGAATACATTTTTAAGAAAGCAATGCAATATTTCCACCTTTTAAGGAAACTGAGACATCATAATGTAAAGAGAGCCATTTTAAGGATGGTTTATAAAAGTCTCATTGAGAGTGGTTCATCTTTTAATATGCCAGTCTGGTATGCTAACTAGAATTATTCATACAGCCGGTGAAATCATTGTTAAAGACAAAAAACAGTTGTCCTGCATTCATAAGGATCAGACCAGATGCAAGGTACAACAAAGTGTGTCTTACCCAGAACACCCACTGTTTGCAGGACTTGGATTGCTGCCCTCTGGGAGGCTCTATAAAGTTGTAAGACTAACAAAGAATGTGGATTAAAAAAAAAAAAAAAATCCTTTGTTTCAAAAGCAGTTAGACGACTAAACTCCTAAGTTGCACAGATGGTTGAAATTCAGAGGCTGGTTGGGTATATCTGCTGTTCTTATGCTGGAATGTAATGCCTTTATTTCTATGTACTGTATTTTATTTTATTTGCTGATTTTATGTCTTGTGTTTAATGTTTTTCATTGCATAATCCACGCCTTTTTACTAATTTCTTATCAGCTTGCACAGCAGAAGACAGGTTTCCACTTGTGGACAATAAGGATCTATTGAACTGAATTGATTAGCGCCATATGTGGGATTTTTTTTTCACTTCATGGTTTGCAATGGTGTAGTGGCAATCTTAGGCAGCAAATCCACCACTGTCAGCAGTCCAAGGTAATAGAGTCACAATGATAAGTTCTTTTCACACTTATGCAATCAACTTTACACTGAAAAACAAGCATCATCCTCTGTACAATGAACGTCCTGACAGGGGAATGATGCGAGACAGCAGTCCGTTATATAACCGAGCTCTTCTTGTACTCTTTGTCCAGTCAGAACTGAGTATGCAGCAAAGCTGTGAAATAACTGTAACTGCAAAATGTGACCATAATTAATAAACAGGTGAACACACTGTAAAATTCGTAAAGCCATTGTTCAGAGGCTGTCTGGCTGGCTCAACCTGAGAATTAAATTCCCACTGTCAAAATGCAGTCCACCCCCTGTGAAGGGCCCAGTTCAGATGATCAAACAGGGATTCTTCAGCAGTGGAGTGACTTGACACCATAATCCTGCATCAACAAAGCAGTGCTGTCATCTTTATTCACCGCAGGAATGCATTAATACAGTAGACTGTGTGTGCTTTCTTCAAATCTCACACAGACCCTTTTGTGTCATGCAGAAAAATATTCAAACCACAAGATGGCAGTGCTCTCTCTTGTACTTCACTGAGGATATTTACATGGTCTGCTTTTCCCCCTGTGATTAGTTGAAGGTGGTACCACTGGATCATCAACTAAAACTGGCACAGACTTCTTGTCATGGTTGTTGCACTGGATTTACATTTTATAAGCACACAAAACTATTTCCACTAGATTACCTTCCACTGCTTTCCATTAGTTTGGGTCCCATTTCAGCCAAGTCCTTTCAGCCATATTCCTTTTAGTTTATAAGTTCAACATTAATAGTTGTAGGATATTCAGAGTTAGAAACCTTTAATTCAGTGTTAAAAGACAGCAAGCAAGGTTTAAGGTTGTAAAATACTATTGGTAAAAGGTAAATATAGAGATTAGGGAGTCGGAAGCATGTGAAATCTAGCTATCAGGCATATCAGCAGTATTTTACAAATATGATCAATCTGGTCACAAAGTGTGATTACATAAACGCAAAGTATCCTTACATTTGTAATTTCAGAGGGAGTGACTGAGATAAAGCCACAGCATTCTACATGCAATGTGAGTGACGCCAAGCCCACGGCTAAGTTTTGCAATAGTTGAAAGGCGGTGCAGTGCAGATGCACATGGAAGATGGTGGGGGTGTTTTTCAGATGCTCTACATTGTTATCTTGACCTGACTGCAGCGATCTACTTGAAAGCTCACATAACCTGTTCCTTTAGAGAAGAAGGGGGCAGGAAAGGGACAAAAATGTTCTGCAGCTTTACCTTATGCTCTATCTCTCTCTCTCTCTCTCTCTCTGTCTCTCTCTCTCTCTCTCTCTCTCTCTCTCTCTCTCAGAGGATAACTGATTGGTTAAGTCAATTTCAGCCACTAACACACCCTCTGATAACATATTTATATGATTAATAAATGTGCCAGGAGCATCTTGTCACGAAAATGCCAATGCATGTCTTCACGCTCTCTGCACACTGGGTGGAGAAAACTACTTGATGTGAAAAACTTTGATCAAAATTACTTAAAAATTAGTCTAAATTTTGGCAAAAACACACTAGTGAGCAACTGAACATTCTGGTTTCAATATACATACAATGAGTTAATAATAAATTACCTTTATTGTGTTGAATAAAGTACTTCATTATTTGCGTGTTACTGCACAGAATGCAATGAAAAATTCCAAATTTCCTCATCATATGTGTGTCTCAGACATCTTCCAGATTTAGAGTAAATCAAATTTACTCACCCTTGAACAGTTTAGATCTCTGAATTCCTTTGCAAGGATAAATTTGAATGGATATGATTTCATTATTCTTTATGTGTCATGACATTTAGTGGTTTTGTTTATATGATCATTAAGCCACTGCCACATGTGTGTTAAATGCATCCACAATGTATTTATTTATTTATTTTTGTTCAGTTGAGAAACAGGACCCTCAAAATTTGGAACATAGATAGCCATTGTCAACCATTTTAGGGAGGGAGTGCCAGATAACACAACAGGGCTAGCTGGCTATGTGGTGACCCCAGCACAGGAGCCTTTTATTGAATTTAAGATTATTGAAAGTGACAACAAGGCATGGTTTTCCTGTGTTTTACACATGTCTTTATTACAAGACCATATTGCATCATGTTTCCTACCACAAAGGCATGACCACCTCTCAGTACACTAATGCTGCTTCAGTCACTGCAGAAAAGAGCTGAATTTATAGACACTGGACCATGGACACCACAGCTCAGACGCATAAAAACACACAAAAGCACAAAATCTAACAATAAACCAAAGAATTTTCATAATAATTTGCAATAAATGATTTTGATAATATTTTCACCACTATAAAATTTACAAAATGTGATTGTAGGGTTGAATCCAGGGTAAATTACACTCTGATCCCTTATTATCACAACTAAACCTTAATCTGACACATCTACTTACATGTGCTGTAAATGGCTGTTTGAAAGTTTGACCAAATTTCAGATAAATTCATTTTTTTTTTAAATGCCACTTGATGGTTAATTTATGAACACTACAGCACCATATTTTCATGTAAATATCTGAAAAAAATGTATGATAATACTAAATAAAAATTTCCTTACAGTATGGTTTCAAAATAAAGAACTTGTAATGTCATATTTAGTACTGAGTAATTTAAGACTGGAACTGCCTTCTGACTTGAAGTATCATCAATCAAGTATGCAAATCATGAAATGCAAGTAAACATTACACATGACATTTCAGGCTCCTGGGCAGGGCTGTGTGTTTCTCTCTGATGGCAAAGTAAATGCATCATGCTGGCTTATTAGATAGGACAGGTTGTTCTTGATGTCTGTGAAATATCCCTCCAAGCCTGTGATTGGTTCATAATGAGAAAAAACGTATCCGACGTAACCCTGCACCAAGGACGAACCTGAACAAGGGATGTCATCTGTCAGGGGCCCATGAAGTTCTTCGCAATGCACCTCGTCATCAGCAATATAACAGTCAGGAGGCCGATCGTGGCAGCTGTTGTCCAAACACCATGGTGGACTAGATGTGAATGAGGTAGTGCTGGTCTTATAAGTCCTGTATTCTCTCAGCAACACACGCAGGTCTTGCAGATAGCCATTGATGACGCTGCTGACTGCATCATAGTCTGATTTATCTCTCGAAATCCTTTTCCAGAGTCTGATGGTATTCAGCCGCGCAGCGTGGATCAGCATCTGCACGTGGAAGGCAGCTCCGTTAACCCAGTGCTTGAACCCACGGGTGCTCATCTGCCCGTTTTGTAGCATTGAGATTTTGAGACGGGTAAGCTGGCCACCCAGCTGCTTCTCTGATTTCTTTATCTGATCCACCAAACGCTGGTCATTCCGGATGTACATGCGGTGACGTTTTAGGTACTCCGCGAGTGTGTCCCGGATGTCTGAACCTTTCCCTTCAGTGAAAGCATGTTGTAACAGGCTGTATGAGTTTTCAGAGGAGCTGGAGGGGGCTGCAAGCAAGCAGACCTCCATGACCATGGAAATGACGAGCGCTCCAAGGCCCACGGCATTTGGCACTGAAGTCGCCGGGCCCAAAGCAGAGCCCAAACTCTGGATGTAGTCTGGTAGTTTGGTCCCAACATCTCTCACCAGCTGGGAGGAATAGTTCTGCAGCGCAACATTAGAGTTAGTCCCAGAAAATCTCAGCAGAGACTCATCTATTCCTATATCTGGCAAGAGGCAGCTTGATGTTAAAGCAGTGTTGTAAAAGTCAGGATAGTACGATTCTTGTGAGGTTCCAGAGCCCATGTCGATCTGAGAAGCTAAAAGGCAGCCTGTGAGAGAGACAAAGACAGAACAGAGAGCTGAAGCAGGTGGCGAACTCGCGAGGCGGACATCAGATTGAGCAACAGACTGAGCAGAGACCTCAGAGTGGACAGAGTGAAGAGTCATCTGCCACATATAAAGCCAAGACGATGACACGCAGAACCAATTGGGGCTGTGAAAAGTTAAAGGCGTGTTTACCCACCTCTTTTGCCCCAGTGTATCAGGAGTCCAGGGTCCAGGAGTTTAGAGGTAAACGTGACCATCTGCCAGCAAAACAAATAACACCAGTGTCCTCATACTGGGAAAAGTTGATATCCAAGCACTTTTTTACATTTTTGGCTTGCAATTTTTTGCTTGATCTCAGCGTTGTTTGTATAGTTTGGCATATTTCTCGGACCAGCAAACGTTTTCTAAGAGTCTCAGCTCTGTGTAACAGATAGAGGTACTGAAACGGAAAAAGATAACCCTCCAGCTACAGACTGGGTTTAGGTCTGGCTCCAGGCATATAGGTTTCATATTAATGATTGATGTGATAACTGCCAACCGATTCAGCTGATTTATCTGATCTTTACAGAAACCTCTTGACTTTGTCAGTCAATTTCATTTTCACTTATGTCATTACCGTCTTCTGCTCACTTCACTGGCTCCCGTCTCTGCTCACATTAAATTTAAGACTCTCGTACTTGCCTACAGGGCAGTACATCAAATAGAGCCTTCATGTTAACGATCACTGCACGTTCACTTTGTTCTTCCATCAGTGCAGGTTGCCTTGCCCCTCCATTGCTATGTGATGTCAGAGGTCATTCGTCCTTGTTGCAAATCTATTCATTCCTTATGCAACTACGGTGGACCGAGTTTCCCCCATCTGTTAGAACAGCTGAATCGCTCATCTTTTGCTGGACTGGAAACATAGTGATATGAGGAAGAGGAGGGCACCAGCGGAAATGACCAAAAAATAGTGTAAAAAGAAATCTCATGAAATTGAAGAACACTAGTTGAAAAAGATCTTAAGTGCCAAAGAGTAGCAAGAGGAAAAGATGAAGGGAATGATGAAGATTAAGGAAAATGCAGAAAAAAAAATCATCATTATCAAAGGAGATCAATTTTAGGTCGGAGTTCAGTGTGAATGGAAATTTATAAAAAAGTGAAATACTCTATGTATGCTTATTTTATTGTGTCCACAAAGACAGTTTTCATGTCAGTGTGTGTGTGTGTGCGTGCGTCTGTCTGTCTGTCAGCAGGATCTCTCAAAAAAGTATAAACAGATTTCCATGAAATTTGTTGGACAGATAGGACTTAGGCCAAGGATCAACTGATTAGATGTGGTGGTGCTCCAGATCTGGGATTTCCACTAAAACAGTTATTGATTTTAGTCATAAGTATAAGCAGATAAAAAAAATCAAGGGTCAAAAAATCTATTTAACCCCGAAAATTGAAAATATAACTAAACCTTCACATTTTAACTGCAGTTTTTGACACAACTTCTTGTGCAGATGGCCTATGCAAATGGATTTCTCTGCTGTCAAATATGCAGCACAAAGCAAGCAGAGAAAGTACTGTTTATTATTCAGGCTCACTTTGTCTGTGGATTTTGATTATTCCAACAAATGTTTTTCATTTTATTATAATTGTGATACTGTTTGAACAGATTCAGCGTGGTGTGAAAATGCTACTTTTTTCTTTGTCTTTCCAAGATCCTGAAACTTTTCTGTATTGAATTATGAATAAAAACTACTGCTTCCTCCCGGTATGGAGAATTAGTTTGTCTCATACGGCGCAAAACATGCATGCATGTCGGCAATCAGCAGTAACCGTTGTAGTGTGTTAAAGGACAACATGAACACAACTTGAATGTGAGGCAATGCAAAGCAATCTGATGGGTGGCCATTACATCCTCTGCAGTTTGTATTAAATCACATTGCTGTATAAACAACACTTCCATGTGATAATGCAATATGGTGTAAGTGTGTCAGATATAAGTTAAGAAATTTAATGTTAACTCGCAAACCGGGTAGCCTAACATTACCACTGCAGAGATGAAAGCAGCTGATCAATAGAGAGCCAGAGAGCTGAGATCACATTCAATCGAGTGATCATCAAGAGGTTTTATCTGATCACCATGAACGTGTTGCAGGGCTCCACATCTTCTGTATGTGTCACACCACAGCGTGAAATGAGGGCTAATAGTGTCTATTCCCAGCCCATGTATTTCCTCATTGATCTTAGCACTTTATTCAACACCTTTAAAATACATGTGATTGATGGGCTTGACAGGTTGCCTTGGCTGTGGTGTGGTGGGAGTCTGATTATGTAATAGTTCTTTAAGTAAAGCAATGACAGACATAAAGTCAGTGTTTCTGAGGGAGGGAGGAGAGAAAAAAGACATCTCTTGTATATTTAGTGAAATATAGCTGGGGAAGAGGGTTGAAGCTATGCAGATATATCAGAACATAAGAGACTTACCTAGTAACCCATAAGTGTCCATGATGTAATGTGTACATGCATCATATTCTGTCTAGGGAGGGTAATCCAATCAGCATCCTTGAAATTTTTAACAGGAAGTCATACTGAACAGGTGTGCCTTTCAGTTGAGGCCCAGTAGTAGTAAGAGAGAGAGCGGTGGTCGAGAGAGCTAGACAGTGAATGAAGAGAGGGAGCGGAAGCCGGAACAAATGTTTTTCAAAGGTCTTGATTCCACAAGGGGTTGCAATTGTTGGCACAAACATGCATGAAACTGAACACTCTACAATAAATTTTGCACCGATAAAAATATGTTTATCAGTGAAGAATATCACAAACTGTAATTTAATGGTTGGCATGATATTGCTTGAGCACATGTATACTCCCCAAGGGAAGATTCTTCCTGATTGTGGTGACTCTATGACACTTCTTCTAGCCTCAGGCTTTAGCCAAACTTGTGACTAATAATCAACACATTGTATCTCTAAATGTAATGGATGGATTGCCAAGTAATTTGCTGAGTGTATTCATGCTTCCCAGGGAATAAACCCTATTCATATTGGTGTCAGTAACACCTTTTCTCCAGTGCCACCCTTTGGCCAAAAGGTCAAGTTTGATATATTAGAAGCTGTTTGGATTCAGATAGCCCTGAAATTTGGAAAGCACATTCATGCTCCCCAGAGGATGAACCCTGCCAACTTTGGTGAACACATGACCTTTCTGCTGGCACAACCTTCAGGGCAAAATGGACAAAACCCCATTCTCCCACTACATGCATTCCCCTGACATGCACCAAGCCAGTGTGGCACCAGCGGCTGGTGTTGTCACAATACTAACATTTCTAGCTTCAATACAACACACGGGAAAGTATCGATATTTGATCCCATTTTGGATACCATGGAGGCAAACAAGTGACAACATGTTAAAGGGCATAAAAATGGATATTAACTCGGACTACAAGAGAAATTAAGCACTTCAGACATGAAAGGTGATGAAACAAAAGTGATTTTCACAGGTGCCTAAAATCAGATCTGTTATTTTTCACATTGAAAACACACAAATGACCTTAAATCTGGGTGCAAAGGTCATTCTTGAAGCCCCTCCGTGAGGCAATGTGTATTGCTGACTCTGGCTTGAAGTGACAAGGAACTGAAATTTCCATCAGTTCCATTATTGCTGATTAACATCTGACAGGGAAACAGGGAAAGGACAACAGACTGTGGGGAGAGACACACAAAGAGAAAGAAAAATAGAAGATATATGGAGATATAAGAGATAGGTGCAAAAAAAGAAGGTGGAAAAAAGTGTGAGACAATATGAGTCATTGTTACTGACAGTTCTACAGAATTAAATGTTGTGACATATCATGAGTCATATGTTTTTAATGGATAATGCTGACCTAAAAACATACACCCACAGAGAGGCCT
>OMLB01062799.1:82897-98232 GCA_900302555.1 Myripristis jacobus | reverse complement strand
CTGCAGGCCTCTCTGTGGGTTTGCATGCATCTCTAGAACTTGCATGCATGCGATTGACATACTTTGTGAGTGACACATAACTTTGGGGAATGCTGCGGGTTAAGACAAAGGAGGAAAAGAGAAGAAGAGGATTGATGCAACAGGACCAGTCAGAGGGACGGAGACAAACAGAGATGAGTTTGTACTGCTATTGGAAAAGAAAGAGCCTGTGGTTTGTCTATGTCCTCCCTTTGCTTCTTATTCACAGAAATTCTCTTGAAAGTTATATGGAACTGAAAATTCAAGCTTCTCTTCTGTTGTGTTGTTTTCTTGTTTTAATTAAGGCTTAACACCCCCTGATGTAATCTTCATAGTGGGCAAGAAAAAACTCCTGAACTGGGAAAAATGGAAGAAATCTTGAGAGGGACCACAGAGAGAGGAGACCTTTCCTGGCCAGACAGGTGTGCAGTAGGCACTGACCCATCTTCAGTATGTGCCGAATATGGTAACAGCCCCTTTCTTTTCATGTGTTGTATGTCCAGATCTGACTAGACGACCTATTTACCCCTCCTGTGGCCCATTCTTGCTTGCTGCTGTTAACTAGTATGGATGTATCAGCATGACTATGGTGCAACATCATTGAGTTACAAACTTGCAAAAATACATTATACATTACCAGAACATAGAAATCACAACAAACTGTATTTTTAATGTATCTGATGAGAGGGATGATATTATTAAAAATCACCACTCTCACTATCGCCATCACATTAGTCTAACACACACACACACACACACACACACACACACACACACACAATTTCTGACATTTGTTTGACGTGGAAACTGACAGGAATACACATTTAACTAACACAAACTTAGCTCACACATGACTGACTTTTGCGCTGTCAAAACAGTGTTGAATAAATGCACTTTGCTGCCTAATCCACATCAGGGAGAAGCCTGCGAGTCGGGGATGGAATGTCGATCGCAGCTGGCAAGATAATAATAAGATAACATAAATAATGTTAGCTCGCTGAGGTGGCTGAATCCAAGTGCAGACAGTTGGCAAGCAGGTATGGTGGAACACATGGATTTATTGAGGAATGCAGACTGGGAGGGCGAGGACATGGCATGCTCGGGTGAAGTGGTGTGGCAAAGCAAACAATAATCCAGCAGGGACTGATGGGTGCTGTGGGGATTATGAAGCAGAGTGGTGATGGCATGATAACTGGCAGGTGTGCTAATTCAGGATGAGTGGCAGGTGTGCAGGGAGAGAGGCACAGGGACCTCCCACACCATGGGAGACGGAGGGAAACACTAAGGGAAACACTAATATTGGACAGGGATCGTGACAACCAGTCATAAAATATATCCATGAATGCAAATATAAACCTGTGTTGTTACCGTATCACTAATTTAGACAAAATACAAATGCATTTAAGTATCTTGAGGTATCTCCTCAATTGCCAACAGGGTTAAAATATGCAGCAAATATCCATGACAGTAGACAGGCTGGACCTCTTCTGAAAGTCTAGAATGTCCACTGCAAGATTTGATTTGATTTCAGATCAGATTGATATTATTTGTGTAATACATCCTGTTTTTACCAGAGCATGTAGCAAATCCAAATATTGCTAAAGAAATTAGCTTTGTCCTTTAGTATCAAATGTGACTTTGACTGACATCGCCTTCAACCAATAGAAGACACTTTCCTGGATTACAACTCGTCCTCTCTCTCAGTGTGACTGATTGGGATTGGACAGGTGACTTGGAAAGGCTTGTCACTTTTGGATCGTAATCATAATCACAATGTTGACATTTTTGGTGTAATATTTTTTTGAAATATTACATGTAGTTGCCAAAAACTCATAGCATCCACCCACCACAACTTTTCTTTACCCATTAGTGCAAAAAATACCAATTTGAGCAAGTTTAAAATACTTTTTGTTGCTGGCGTGCATTATGGTTCCAGCCAGGCATGCAGTTCTCCTTCAAGACAGCAGATGGCGCAATGATCAGCTGTGTCCTCACAAAAAGTTGTATATCACAGATTTTAAGGCCTGCTCTTACAATTGTCGTTCATATTTTTGGTGATTTCACAGTTAATATTATCCTTAACAATAAAATTGGTAATAGTAATAAATATGATTAGACTCAGAGATTAACAATCCCTGTTCAAGACAGGGATTTTTTTTTCCAAAACAAGCAATAATAATTTACGTTATAGGCAAAGAAATAGGTCTGCTGGTCTAAAAGACAGTCATATATCATAAGGTTGCTGTTAATACACAAAATAATACACACATTTTTTTTTTTTTTTGAGTCCAAAAACCGACCCGAACCTGAAATAGCCAACCCAAACCCGAACATATTTTCTAAATTTTTATCTGAACCTGGCCCAACGTGTCAGGCCCCGACGGGTCGCAAAAGGTCCTGACGGGCTCGGGTCAGGTATCCTCACTCTAGTGACACCTAAAGACCTCAAACCTGGCTGCTTGAGTTTTAAAACCCAGTCCAACTCACCAAGATTTTCAGTTCTGACTTTTACTGCTGAAGTATTCTGTAATAGCACTTATACAAAACTGTGTATAATTCAGAAAACATGCACAAGGAGGGGATTTTGCTCTTACTATAGAAGGTGTGGCTAAGAATGAATGCCGCTCTGTCATTGTGAGATTACATGCTGTGCACTTCCATTACAGGTGTGCTGACTCAGACTCAGTCTTCCGTTGTAGACAAAGAAAACACCACTCATGAAAAATGCCACCAAGTATGGCATTTCAAACAGGAACAGAAATTGTATTAAAGTTGCGCTATGCAGCATTTTATGAAAAAACACCTCTCTGCTCATCTAAATCACAGAGAAGTGCATCCCATCCCCACTAATTGAGGCATCCTAAGTTTGCACAAAGTTAAGAGAAGCATGCACATCTAAAAGATAATGCTAGCTGCTGAACAGGTAATCATGTGAAAAATAGAAAACGTAGAGTAGGCACACTAGGTAATATGCTCCCATCAACATTTAATGGTTTACCACTGGTACTGGTACTTGATGGGATATTACCTAGTGTGCAGACACTACTTTTCCATGCATCATAAGTTTGCCAAGTGAAATTCTGCTGTCTGCACAGTCATTAGTGGGAAATCCTCTCAGCAAATGGGAAGAGACAAGTCTCCTAAACAGTGGTGGGACAACGCTCCGTCTAGAGAAAGCTGGACTCACCAACAATGGTTGAACCTCTTTAACACTCCCACTCTTGCAGCTGCTTATAACAATAAATTTATCTTGTGTTTACTGATGTCACATCATGTAATTTCTGGATGATGAAGTCCTTTGAGCATTGAAAAATTAATAAAGTTATCTCTTTGCTGCAATGAAGCAGAACTGGTTTGTTGATGGTATGGTTTTGAGACTGTTGCAAAATCCAAAAGGAGGATCACCCTCAGTGAGTCAGTCACTCTCCATAAACACAACTGTGTGCTCTATAATACCTTCTTTGCTAAAGAATGCAGTATAGCAAGCATCAGAGTTGTCTTACTGCTCATAGGTCTTTATATAACAAGATCAATCAGCATTGTTACATTGTGAAATTGTGTAATTGTGAGCTGTTACACATGTTCATAATTAACATAATGTATATTCTGTTAGTTTATTGTGTCCACAAAGGCAGTATATTTCAACATTCATTATTATATTACTGTAATGGCAGGTGCTAATTTTAGGTCTTTATCCATGCAAAACTTTTTTACTCCCAGCATTAAGCCTAGTCAAAGTGCAATTTGCAAATGAGGCCAACTCTCTCTCTCGCTGTACTTCACTGTTCTTTTCACTTTGTTTCATTTCTTTCATTCATCTCTCTCTCGCTTCTCCTCCACACTCCCTATTTGTCCTGCTGAAACATACGTAGCTCATCTGCTGACACTCAAGGTGTGGACGTAGGCTGCTTGGCTGCTGGGTCTTGCTCTTGATTCGTGCACCAATAGTTCAAATAAGACTCATGACAGCAACAGGCAACCACCGTCTGGCACATGCCGAACCAGCCGCACCCACTGGTATTTCACATATCCGTCTAATCCGGTTCTGTTTGACGTTGGCACATGAGTGAAACTGTCACTGTTGTGTGTGTGTGTGTTTGTGTGTGTTGCTGTGTATCTAATCACACCGTGACAGTTGCACAGATTCAAGATTCAAGATACAAGTAGGATTCATGTGAAATGCTTTGGCTGGGAGGCCCCATTATGAAAAAAAGTAAATAAAAGAAGACCTATGAAATATAATAATTAAAAATACATACATTCAAGGCAACTTTGTGAGAGTATTGCACAGGGGTTAGATTGGAGGAAAGGTTTTCTTCACTCTGCTGGTGTGTGACTCCTGTACGTCCTGCCTGAGGGCAGCAGGGAGAACAGGCTGCTGTGTGGGTGTGTAGGAGTGTGTAGGGTCCTTAATGACCCTCAGGGACTTTATGAGGAAGAGGGTTATGTTTAATGTGTTTGTATGTTTGTGTGTCAGTCTGTCAGTCTGCGATGACTGAAACTCTCCTCTGCCTTGGGTGACACCTCCAGGCTAAACCGTAGGTGTGAAGGAATGTACTTTATAGGGATGACAGTAAAATTATGATAGAAAGTGAGAGACTAAGAGACAGGGTGGTAGGTGTCAAAGGTGACAAGAGGGATTTGAAATGATTTCCCTGCCAAAGTTGACTTTTTGGGATGTAGATATTTCTGCAGGACATTGATTTTTGTCTGGAGTTTTCTGTATTTTTGTGTCTGTGATATGACAGGGAAAAGCAATGTCACAGTAAACGCCTTTTTTGTCAGAAAAACAGACAGATTTCGGGATGCACCACATGTGGCGGCATGCCATCCCCCTCAAAGCAGTCAGCGGTGATGTTAACCACATCAAATCCAGAGTGCACTATTGTTCAAGCTCAATTGAAAAGTGGTCTAATTCTTGGTTTGTGTGTTGTTATTGTCATTGTTAGCATTGCTTTTGTTGCATATGTGTGTTTTGGCAGGGTATGAAAAGCCAAGAGAGAGACAAGGAGACAAACAGACTGGAGAGACAGACAGACAGACGTCATGTTTACACTTGGCGTTCTCCTATCAGAATTTCTGACGCTGGATGCTCTGCATGGCTCTACAGTGGCCAGTGTTAGGGGCGATGTGAAACATAGAAACATGCATAGTGCTCCCATTACTTTTTCATGGGATCTAGTAACGTAACCTAACACAGTAGTTTTCCAGCTCTAGTCATTAAGTATTTACTGTAGTTAATTTTTCAATTAAGTAAGCTGTTAGTTTACATTGTTATTCTTTACATCCAGATTTTTTATTAGTTCAAAAACACATAAAAATACAGTAAAATCCCTAGCTGTTGTTTTGCACAAAGGCAATGATAATGGCACAGACTTAACAGCCTTAACATTGTCTGTCATTGTTGTCATGCGACTGCAGCGTTAACTGCAGGCTGTAGTCAATCCGCTGACGCAGGGCCGTTGCTAGGATTTTTGACCACCCGGAAAATAGGCTCATGTGGGCCTGTGCTCTCACTGTACATTGACCAGTCTCTTTTCTGTGTCCCTCATTTGTTTATTGACTTAAAATACAGGAAAATTCTCTGGCCACAATCCCGGGCCGCATATCAAATAATCTGCCCCTTAACTCTGGCTTTCATTTTTGGGTTCACTTTCTGGGCTTGGATGCTCTGCTGCAGTTTCATGACTAGCACTGCAATGAGCTGCTTCACTGTCCCCTTCACTGTCTGTACCAGCCCCGCTTTGTGATTTTCATTAGAGGGTTCTGGCTCGGTAGACAGCAGGGACTTCAGTAGATGTTTCATGAATAAATCTACATTTTGCCTTTACAAAATCAGTGACGGTGCTCAAACCAAACTGTCACACACAGTCTTATCAGTGTCTGTGCTGTGCTGCTGTTTGCAAGGATGGAAAACCTGAATTAACTAAACTATCTATAACATACCCTAAAATAAAGCATACTGATAGTGATAATATGTTGGACATTTTAGCTCACGTTCCAGCAGTATAGCTGCAACAAAGCGTATTTCTGCCATAGATAGCTGCACTCTACAGTATGCAAGAGCACTCACTACCTGCTGAGCCGGCATGCACCAAACCATTTTTTATTCAGAAAATAGACATCTTTCATATATTGCATAATTTTGAAGCTTCGTTTTTAACTCTGATGCACCAACATGGATTTAGGCCTATTATACATAATATTTTAGTCATAGAATGGGGCCCACATGGGGTTGTTGTGGAGCCTAATGGGCGGTGGTCCCAAGAATTGTCACCACCTTTCGCCCCCTTAACGACGGCCTTGACCCTATCAACCCTCTGCCGGCACAGTATGCCCATTTTATGCTGCAGGGTAGTAAATATTTTACTTATTACCCCTTCAAACTGTAGAGACAGGTGACCACTGTGTGTGACAGCTGCAGTCTTGCCGTGTTTGGTTTTGCACCACAGTGTTGTTGATGTATCTTTTGTTTCTCAGTAGTTGTTTTCCATCAATCTCTGGTGCACATCATTTTTCTTTTATTCCAGTGCTGTGGCAGTGTTCCATTTTACTGCAGCAATTAAATACCCAGATAGCGTTGCCGTGTTGTATAATACTGCTGTATTGCTGTGCTCCATTGTAAGAATAAAGCCCTGATTAGCTCCTGCTGGCAGACAAAGACACTGAGCGCCTGGAGCTAAATCCAGATTAGACGATTTAAACCTGCCCCAGAATACTGAGAGGACAATACACCAGGTTTCCTGCTGTACACAGAGCACACACACATACTGTACATGCACATCGGGGCAAACACAGCAAACACACTGTACATACAAAAACACACACAGCAGAAAATAGCTGTAAGAGAGCGACAGGAAGGGCGCTGCATCCTGAAGATAGCATCAACGTACACAACAATCAAATTCCCTGAGTGGTGGCCACAAGTCACTCCGCTGAGACAAATGCAGAAGCTTTTCAATGTCTTCCTACAGCGACCACCTTCATGAAACCACGAGACCCCTCAGCTCAGTCTCTCACAGGGATGCAGAGTCACTGACGATGCTGGTTCATGTGTTCTTTATTAAGCAGATTATGCCGATTTGAATTATGCAATTGCTACTTAGAAATTAATATTTTAATCCCCTGTTACAATGGTGTAGAAAAGCAAATTCTCCTCCATATCAAATATCATATCATGTTTACCTGCCCAAGGGCTGCAGATGGACTGTGGCTAACAGCTAAATTTGGTACATAGTATCTCTTTTCATTGTTTGAGATTAAGGTATTTTGTCCATGGTTCCTGCCAAACTAAAATGTAACTAAAAGGCACTGAGCAGAGAGCCATCCTCCACCAACACTAATTCTTCAACTTGCAAAGCTGCAGCCTCTGTAATGATTTGCCGTTGTTTGTTTTGCAGGATTGATTGTCTGCCAAACAACATGTGAAAGCAACACTCTATCTGCTGACCCAGAGGTCCAGGATGTCAGATTTTCCTATCACCACTTGAATGCAGCTTACCCATCCCATTCTCTCCCATCTGCGTACATATAACATGATGTGCATGCAGTTCATACACAATGTCCAATTTAGCGTGCAGTTGATCTGCCATCCAGTAGCACACCACAGCCAGCGGTCATGACAGGTAGCATGAGGGGAGCGACAAACACTGTAAGGAGGAAGGTTAGGCTGGTGGATGGGTCAAATACATGGGCTTCCCTGTCAGAGACCCGAGTTTAAGACCATTGTTAACTTTAGCTAGCTAATCTAACTTTTTCTAACCTTAACCATAGCCTTTAACTAACCCTAACCAAGCAGTTTTGGTGGCAAACAAGATAATGATTAGCAAACAGCCCAATGTTTTGAAGGCTCGCTGGTGAATGGGAAGACTGGTGCATCACCTGCATACAAAACTGGACTGAACAATTTTACAGTGTAAAGTTGTTATATATTATATTATTAGTACGCAGATTGATGACATAGGGTTGGCATAAGAGTCATGACTAAAAAACAATAATCATCTAAGTACTATCCACCCACTTAAAATTTAAAAAAATGTGAATGATCTGCATTTCGATAACACTTTTCTAGTCTACCAACCGCTCAAAGGGTTTTACACTGTCTGCCTCACATTCACACACACACTCACACACTAATGGCAAAGGCTGCTATGCAAGGTGCCGAGCTGTCCCTCAGGAGCGGTTAAGGGTTCAGTGTCTTGCTCAAGGACACTTCAGCAGGCTCTCTGGAGGAGGTGGGGATTGAACCAGGAACCAGAGGGCCACTCTACCTCCTGGGCCACACCACTTAGCTGCATCATTATGATTTTTTTTTTTCAATTCCTTGCTTACAGAGACAGGTGCGACAACATGGCTTTAGTTCAGCTGCCTGTGTATGTCAGGACGGTGAGTTCCTCTCCTCCCAGCTCACTGTCAGAATGACCAGTGACAGCGGTCAAGTGTGAAACATAACCAGGGTGGCTACAGTTGCAGTGTGTGCCCTACAAACCACCTGCAGACACACACACACACACACACAAAGCCAGTGTAACCCTGTATGTGTGGAGAAAATACTGACTGATGTCCATTGCTCACTATCTCCAGTAATGCCTGATGAATTGGAAAAGAATTCTGATATGATTAAGAAAACAAGTTATAAAGTTACAGACCAACTCATAAATTTATCACAGATGATGCCAAAATGAGCCTTGAGCAGAAATCCCAGAAAAGCTCTAGAGCAGGGATTTCAAAATTCACTTTTTTTTATTTTTATTTTCCTCTTTTTTCTTCTCACTATTTTTGGCTAAATATCAGATCACTTTTTTTTTTTTTTTTTAATTTTGTCTTTTATTTTTTATTTTTTGTGTGTTTTGACTTTTTTTATTCTTTTTATTTTTTTTTTACTTTTTTGTATGTTTGTTTGTTTTCAGGTTATTTTTAATGTGATTTGTACTTGTTTCTTGCAGACTATAAGCCATTATAGTCTGTTCTTGTAGCTGACATAAATGAGCACGGTAGCTGCTTGAGCTCAATCCACTGACAGTCACAGCAGATGTTTGACAGGCTGGAGTGCAGCACCTACGATACAGCCAGGCTACCAGGTTGACCTCAGCCTCATAAACAACCAAGACACAAGCAGTAAATGTGTGACCATGACTACCATGCAAAAACAACAGGAGCATCCGTAACTAAGGCTACATTTCAAACAGCCTGCCCGAGAAACCATAAACCAGGCATTTAGCTCCATGGTTTGGGTTGTCACGGGATTGTCTTGGGAGATTCCCGGCCCTTTCTACATAGAAGGTGGGTCAAGTTTTGCAGAACAGAAAACAACTTAAATAGGATTGTTACTCCATGACTCTGGCTGTGTTTACATGCATAGAGCAATTGGCTCTACTGCAACTACTCAGGTTAGGCTGCTTGTATCCACCTTTGACACCCTGCAGTTGTCTCCCTGTTGTGATGAATAACCCAATTAACAGAGGAATCCTGTCTACCAGCCTGAAAAATACAAAGGAAATATATGGTTGCAAGCTGCCACTTCTGTCTTTGACTGAGCTATAGTTATGTTCATTTAAATGCAGGGCAAAGAAATGACAAAGCCATTACAGTCTGTGCTTCTAGCTGACATTAAATGAAGCCATAATGCTGTGAGTCTGGGTTTTGTCAAGATGAAGCAGTAAGATGTTTTCTGCCACAGAGAGGTGTTTAATGTGATGGTAAAACAGGCTTTCAGCCATGTTTCTTATAATTATTGGGTTTCTCAAGTTATGATGTTGCCATGTATGTTGACCCACAACTATTTTGCTTGAGAAAAAGAAGAGAGTTGTGTCTGCATGTAAACACAGTGAGTGGTGGCCCGCGGCGACCGGTTCACTGCGCATATCTTCCATTGTCTGCTGGTTTCCGTAGTGTTTCAGAAACAGGTGTGTTGTCCCAGAGCTCGTGTCGTGAAATGATGAATTTCTGCCTTTATTGTTAAACGTTCTTTTTATTAGTTCCATAACAAACCCAGGAAATGAAACATTTTTGGACGCTTCGCTGCAGTTTCTAGAGTTTTGCTTTGTTCCTGTTCTGTCCTTGGATGCCTTTTTTTTTTTTTCTTTTTTTTTTAACCTGGTTGCATTGTTTGTGTTTCTGCCCTCCCTGCCTTTGATGTTTCTCAGTCTACAAATAGCTGAAAGGCTATGACCCAAGCCCTGGGCTGAACATCCTGACAGGAAAACATGAATTTGCTGGAGGGCAGTGGCTTAGTGGGGAAAGGTGATCCCACTTGCCCTGCTGGCCAGCAAAGCTTCTCGCTCTGCTCGCCTACTAGTGACCAAAGGTTAACAGGACAGTCTACACCGAGGCAAACTACTGCCGTCACTTTTTCATATTTAACAAGCACCACAGTCAGTAGCTCAATTAGGCTCACAAAGTCAGAAAGCTTTCTTGAATCAAAACATTTAACAAAACATTTACTGGCCCAACAAATAGGCCTTTAAAATGTTTTTTACAGTGGACAATTCAGTCAGATCTTCCTGTGCTTCTCCTTCCTTATAAAAATAAATTAGCACCCCTACTGGTGGCAGTGGATATGCCACATTATGCGCATGAGTCACAGTTTGGTCAAGTCTAGGCACGAAAAATACTTAGTTAAGGTTAGGCTATGTGAAGGTTAGAGGACCTTTGTCGTCATGGTGACAATAGTAATCCTGGCATTAGGTGTATGTGTCCATGTCCTATATCAGCGCCTTAAGAAAGGGGCTTGGCATCACAGTATGGGAGTGGAGTGTCATCAACACCTGCTCTCTGCTTTTTGTTGTCTGTCTGCTGCCTCCAGCCTGCTCTCCAGTCAGAGCAGTAAACATTCTGCTGCAGGTTGTAAGCACTACTGCTCAATGTGCACCCCGCTGTAAAATAGCCTACTTTGAATTTTGTTGAAAGCATGAATCTGTGGGCGTTTACAGATATACAGTGTTGTAAGTTACAAAATTGCAGGTCTCACTTGTCATGCTTGTCATTATTTGATGACGCATGAAAAAAAACAAAAAACAGTTGTGGTGTTGTTTGTTGAACTAATCAGAATTATAAGGGTGTGGTACATAGCAGGACCGGTCTTGGATGGGGAATGTTTCTGTGGAGTATTGTGCAGCTAGCCGGGGGGGATGAGCCATGAAGGACGGAGTGGAATGGGGTGATTTTGGAGCTCGAGAAAACACCAGCGCTCTGACCTTATAAAACGCCACACTCAGCTCCAGACTGGGCCGCTCCTCTCTGCAGGCTAAACTCCAGTCCCTGCTGCTCGTAGCTCCAGGCTACACCTGCCTGCCCCCCCACCCCCGGCTCTGCACCGCTCACATTCTCTGCTTGGCACACAATGCACCGCCAAACGCCTTTGAACTCTTTGAAACCCAGGAGCCTGTGGTTGTATTGCCTCGCTCAACAAAATTCACTGCATTATTACTATTATTGGTATTATTGTTATTATTATTGTACTATGTGGTAATTTTTTAAATTTTTGTCTATCAATCTATCTATCTATCTATGTGTGTGTGTATGTACAATTACTATTTATTCACAATTACCATTTTTATATTACTATTTTAACAGGTTTTTTGGTAATGTTTTGCAAATTTTTTTTTTTTTTTAATCACATCATTATCCTTAACCCAAGGATACAACAAACATTAGCAAGAAATCAGTAAAAAGTTTTAATTTTTAACTAACTAATTTTTCGGACTAATTTCCTCCTAATTTTCCAGTCAAATCCAACCAAAATCCAAGATGTCTATTTTCTGAACAAAAAATGGTTTGGTGCATGCCGGCTCAACAGATAGTGAGTGCTCTTGCATACTGTAGAGTGCAGCTGTCTATGACACCAACCCAATATTTTTTTTTATTATAAGTTTCCTTGTAAATGTATTTATCTATTTTTGTTTGTTTGTTTTTGCCTATTTTCTGGGAATTTCTTCCATGTTTGAAGAATAAGTCAAGTTTTCAAAGTGTTAGAGACTTGAATCACAGACATCATATGAATTGACATTATGCCCTTCAGCATCATAACCATCCTCATTGTCACTACCCTCACTGACCACTGTTATCAACATAACATCATCATCACCATACACAAACTGCTGATCAAGGGTTTTCCCAATGAGAAACTTCTTTATTGCATCATTACGTCAAGTTTTATAACACTGTTAACAATCCATAGTAGCCCTTGTAACAGTTACCACGAGCTCATACACTTTCATCGATCAAACAAACAAACAGGAATATCTATCTGTTGTATCTTTTAAGTATGATGCCACGGATGGCGTCATCATAGAAGTCCCACTTTTTACTGTGTGCTTTGCTCACATCAGTATACTACAATATTGCTCTTTCGTGGAGAGGAGTCATCTGGAAAATTCAAAATTTGTTCTCTTTTCAGCAGCCAGAAGGCACAAAAGATATCTCTGTTTTGTGCTACAAGAGGCCAAAATAAAGAAGTACTAATCAGGAAAGATACAGAACGGAAAGTTCCACAACACCTCTCACTGTATGATGTCTCTTTGTCCCAAACTTCTCTGATGTGTCCCGCTTTTGCAAAAGATGTGAAAGATCCACATTCTACAGGCACACTCAGGGTCAGAAAGTCACAGGGGCCTGGGGCAAAAATGGCCGTCTACGGACTTCAAATGAGAGGGCAAAAAATTATGTTCTTATTTTTTGTTGAGCTGTCATGTATTCATTCATAACTGTGGGTGCTGTTTGTTTTTTTGGTGGGAGCATATGACCAGGTGATCCTTTCAAGAGCATTCTGGGTAATAAACCTGGAGTGGTTTGTTAGCAGAATACAACTGAGCCTGAAGGTGTACAAGGTGTCTGTGACTATTATTCTGTTTGTGTTACAGTACAGTGTGATTTCAAATAAAATGATTGTTAGTCGTACAAATTGCTTATTTGCTCATTCGCAATGCAACTGTATAATTTCATGGTTTGAGAAAAGGATGAAAATACCCCTAAAAATCAGATTAATCGGTCATAAATTTCCTTATGAAAAAAAAAAGTTAATTTCTTACCCCGGTAAGACTAAACATTTGTCATATTTAAGAAATATTGCAGCAACACTAGTAAAAAATGGATTAGAATTAGAATTGAGAATAAAAAAAACACTTTCAGATTAACTAAATCAATACATGCATTTTCCAGTGAGGGCAATTATGCCTGTCTCTGTCAAAGAAAAAAAGTCACCTATGCAGTATGAGTTGTAATTCTTTAGTTTTTGGGACATAATGACAATTTCTCAAACCGTCTCAGTAGTTAAAGCTCACATTCCACAGAAAATAACAACATGTAAAAAAAATCAAATAAAACAAACTAAGCAATTCAGTAACCAAGCATCTCTTAAACAATGACCCAAACTCCTGACACTGAGACAGTTGGTGCATATACTATATACACGTCCATTACCCAGACAGACATAGAGTAGCGACTTCATATCCACAAATGAACAAAAGTCTTTTTGTAAAACATTCATTCATTATCAAATGCTAAATCAAGTGATGACAACATAACAAAGTCAGCAAACCAAATTCATTCTGGAAAGAGTGGTAAACAAAAGCACAAAAAATGTATATTACAATAGTTGATCACTGTCAACTGTTACTGTACCAGCATGTACTGGAGGACTAGATCAAAAGTATGTACAGTGTTCACCCCACTTGACTTATTTCATGTGTTTTGGTACTACCAGATTATTTCAAAATATGCTGATTTTTTTTTTGTCTTTGGTCTTTTTTGCTCTTTGCACAACAGAAAACGAAAGTGGGTACATTTCCAAGCCATCAAAGACACCGTGCAAATGCAATATTTTACATGCATGCTGCACCACTCAGGTGATGGGAACTACAGCTGTTGCTCCTGTAGGCCTGCAGCAAGAATGAAAGATTTTGCAAATACAAATAATAAAATAATAATACAGTTATCATTGGGTAGTGTATCTTTATTGTTTTATTCAGTGCTGAGAGCCAACGGATGTATATACAAATTTGTACACCTATTTAATGCAAAACTGCTTATTTTTAAATGTTGTACAATAAAAAGAAACTATCCTCTATAATAAAGAAACAGGCTAATTTAAAAGCCATCAACTCTGGTAACACCTTGAGGAAAAGCAAGGATGCAAATGCACAATTATACCATCAGCTATGACCAGCAGTAGCTTTTCCAAATTTCACTGCCTCCATTACAATGACTGTAAGAATGTGGTAGCACTGCTTCTGCTACTGTACTGTCACTACTTACTACAAGGTTTGTTTGCTGCAGTGGCAGCTGTTTATAATATGAATGTACATGGTAATAGTCACTGCAGACAAACGTGCTTCTTTGAGGACTAAAATAGGGTCATAAACCTTAAGGCAGGATGATCAAGGCACATGCTGATTTACACTATAACACAGGAGAGTTATGAGAATGTCCTCATTCTAGCTAATCAGGACAGATAAAAGCAACTAAGAAAAAAGGAAAGAAAGAAAGAAGGAAAGAAAGAGAACAGAAAAAAGACAAAAAACTCATAGTTGCTCCCATGATTGCTAGCTTATTTTGTAACTGTTACATCCATCTGACATCCTCATTTATGTACTGAAGTAATGCCAGTTTGAGGGTAGCATGTCCTTCCTCAAGTGTAATTTCGGTTCAAAATGGCCGCTGTGGTAATGAGGCTTGAGTTTATGAATTTATGCAGGTGTCTCTGGAACTGCGAGGCAAGGGTGGTCAGCTGTCAGTGGATGTCAGCTGACAAAGCAAAGATATATGGTAAACTTGGTTTTATGAAATCCAACCATTGTCCATTTGGACTTCTCAGTGGTGGTTTATGGGTATATCAATATGTATCAATAATAGTATTAACAGAAACAATAGCAGCACTGAGTCACCCAGTCCTCAGAAGCTGTTCTTGAGTTTGAATGATTAAGTTTGCCCACATTTATCCGCAAGGGAGGAAGGCATTTTAATTGCTGCTCTTGAGCTCAAAGCGGCTGTACACCTGCTTGGATTTCATCTTGTTGTATTGGTTGACCAGGTCTAGCTTGCTGTGGCCCAGCGTCATTCGCTTCTGGTCCTGTCGGTTTATCACCTGGCCGGGAGCGGGAGGCGGCGGGGGGCTCTGCTGGCTCTCCGGCTCTGGTTGAGAGAGGTCCGGTCCTCCCCAGGGTGTGGTGCTGTGGGGGGATGGTGATCTCCTGAAGATGTAGGCATCTTTGTCTTTACTGGAGGAGGGCATGAAAATGTCTGTGAACTTGTTGAGCAGGGGGGTGGAGGAAGTCTTCTGCTTGGGGGTGAGTTTGTTGTCATTGATGGGGGAGGGGGAT
>OMLB01062799.1:45570-74667 GCA_900302555.1 Myripristis jacobus | reverse complement strand
GAATTAGACCAGGGAATCTATTGCTACACACACACACACACACACACACACACACACACACACAGCTTTAAGTTAAACCTTAGTGGGCAAAAGTAGACTACCAGTTTTTCAGAGTACAAATGAGCCAACTGGCTAACTTGAATAGCAAAGAATATCAGACCAGACATGCTAACACTTCAGCTGGCCTACTTCACATTATAGTCTACCTTCTTCCTTGTTGTTTTTTTTTTGTTTCTTTCTGTTCTTTCTTCTTTCAACCTGTGACCATGAACCAGACGTTTCACGTGGCCCCAATAAATTCAAAGTGATATTCATGCTGTAACGGCTCCAGCAGGTGTTGCCGTTAGCTAGCTTGATTAACGGTAGTAAATGGACGTGAGTCTCTGCTTTAAATGACCATCTATAGCAACAGTCATTCACTATGAAAGTCATTATTCACAAATAGTGGACCGCAGTAAAAATATAAATGGCAATAAGCCTAACTTCATTTTTAAGTAATTTATGACCACTGTTTTCTTCTTGTCTCCCTCTTTTTTTGCCACTGTGCTTCAGGAAAAGCTGCCGCTCTTTGGCCCCGGCCACTGAAGGTGCACTCAGTGAGACTGTATTTGCCTGCGGACACCGGCTCGGCTGACATGTCTGTACAAACTCCAGCCTGCTCAGCACTTACACTTAAGTGTGAGTTCTGGATATCGAGTGCGCCGCACATGTCGGTGAAGTAGCTGAGGTTCTTCTCGTCCAGCAGGATGTAGACGGGGACCCTGCGCTTGTTGGACGCCTCCATCAGATCGCACAGCAGGTCTACGTCTGTGAACACGTCCATCACCAGCGCTATCACCTGGAGCGGGGAGGGAGACACAGAGACGTGAGCATGCAGGACTTGATGAATATTTCACGAGTGTGGTCCTATGTACACCTTGCTGCAGAGGACACCGCACCACCACTGCCTGGCCAAGGAACCTGATTCCCACTGCAGCTACGAGGGTCACAAATTACCTGCGGCGGAGGGCGAAAAAAGCTCTTAAAATTCATATGACTGTGAAATTATGAGGGGATAAGAAATGCCCCTGATAGAGTAAGAGTAGCCTTTTTTGCATTTCACTGCGTAAAGGCTCCACTTAATTTTTCACTTTTTTCTTTTTTATCAGCAGGGGAAGACAGATAAAGTCAAAATGACTGTGTTTTCTGTTCCCCTGCTGATTAAAAAGAAAAAAAGAGAACTTAAGTGGAGCCTCTGGACAGCTGTATGTGTGTGTGTGTGAACCTTTTCTTTGTCTGCTGTCTCAGTTATGTAGGTTGAACGAACCCATCAAGCACTGTGAACTGCAAGGAGTCAGAAGAGCGCGGTGGATTTGTTTTCACTGAGTTACATTTTTTGTTGGATTGTCATGGGTTCAACTGTGAATGTGAGCACTGTCCCACTGTGGATGATTTGTGGGAACCTTCGACATGGCAGTTCTTTCCTGTGTGCTCCAGGGGAGAAAAATGAAGCCATTTTTCAGTGGGAAGTGGCAGGAAATGTCTCTGACTGTTACTCAATTCACATGATGCATGTTATCATTTAAAATCTAACAGCAAATCTTAGTGGAACACGTTTGGTCATATGCAATGCAAGTGTGTTATTTCATGGTTTGATAAAATGGCTCCCAAAAAGACGCCTAAAATGAGATCAACAGGGACAAAAGTGCCCTAACCCTAACAAACATCAAATTAAGTCTGTAATGAAGTTCATTTCTTAGCCACCTGTGCTAAAAATAATAAATCAGAAGGTCCATTCCATAGTGTCTGCATGTTCACTTTGGTAACTTCTGTCGCCTGGAATTCATGAGTCAGTATTTCAAAAGTACAAAATGTTTCGAGCCTCAAAACTGTGCAGTGTCTACACAGTTCCCCGTGCTGTTTTTCTGGAACTGTTTCAAATGGTGCATATCTCATTTTGGACAGAAACTCTTCACATACAGCCGTGTTATGTCACACCTATGAATGTACACATGCATACTGCACATCAGAAACACAGAGGAACACATGCCCATGCAGAACACTTTGGTTATGTAACATATGTAATATCTAATGCTACACACACGTGTAGACATCTGCATGCATGCAAAAATAGGGACATGCCAAGACACAAATCCATGTAAATGCATGACACACGCGCTGAAAAAGGGCACACTGCTCAATAGAATTCTGATAAAAATATGTTACTATGATAAAAAGGCAACCGAATGATGTTTATCACAGCACTGCTATCACTTATCAGTCGCAGATAAGATGGTCCAAGAAACTTCATATCAAACGTTCCCTCTGAACAAAAGGAAAAAATATTTTATAGTATCACAGGTGCACAACTGTGAGAGCACGGCGACTCCACCCTGCAGGAGTTTAGTATAAAGCATTGTGTATTAGAGTAGGGACCCTATAATTATTTTAATTTTTACCAATAAATTTGGTGCATACCTACATAACAAGTCTCCATTCACTCTGTTTACACAGGAGAGTTGACAGCATCTGTTAAAAAGCTGAATATGTTTCATGTTAGACTGTTAAATGATGAGGCTTGCTCAATATAACTTTAAATCAAGTCATGAGCTCATGACTGACAGTTGTGGGGCTTTTAACAAGATACTAAACTGAAATAAATAAGCATGTCAGTTTACACTGAGTTAATCATCAAAGATGAGTATGTTTCATTAAATTGCACTGGTTTTTACAAAATCACTGCCACAAAGTGTGACTGCCACAAAGTTGCAGTCACACATAAAACAAGAACAAGCATCATACTGTGAAGCCTGTGATCAGAAGGCCATACACAGCCTTCCAGTCCGTGAATTGAGGTCAGTTACTGAATGACTGACAGACCGGTCTTTCTGCCTTTGGTGCTCGCAGAGAGATAAGAGCTGATCAAACATGACAGCAGACAGGAGCACGGACGAGCTCAGGCCCGCTGCATTTGTTTGTAAGCAAATGAAGCGAAAACCACTTGAGGGAGAAATTAATGCGCTCAGGTGGGAAGGAAACAACACAAAAACACCCAGCAGACAGCAGGCACGAACACACGTTTCCCCCAGGGCCTGATGACTGCTCATAACTGCCTCTGCTGCCTTGTTTGTCAGGACAGCTACACTTGCACAACACCTTGGTGTTTGGTTTAGGCTGCTGCTGTTTTGTTCTTATGCTCAGCCAGCAGCCACAGGGGGCAAGTGAGCAGCAAAAGCAGAAAGTAGAAAAGCAGAAAAGAAATGGGGTTGAAAACATATTTTCAGAGGTGTGACATAACACCTTTGTCATAATAACCTGAAGTAACCACATTGTTAAGGAATCCCCTCATGGATTCACATTACACCACAAACTGCCACATGGATGAGACTTCCTCCCATGGATACTGTCTGATATAATTCTATAACTTAGATAGCTACCCTTATGTTGGTAGATTTTACTTTTTTTTTTACTAACTTCTGATGAATAGTGAAATGGCGCTATTCCTAATTTTGCTGAGGAGGCCCCTGCAACTCTCCCAGAGATCTCTGGTGGTCCCTATACTCTGGGCCCTCATTTGTTTGCATTTTAATTGAGAGACCCCTCCATCTAAGAACATTACTTCATGTTTGATGCGATGTGGTCTTGTATTGCACAGCTGGATTACACTTATGGTGGGGAGATAACTGTAAAACCTCTGATCTCACCAGTTATTAATAGCCTAATACCCAGGCACTGTCTTATGTTAAGGAAGTGACTGAGTTGATTGATTGAAGGGAGAGTGAGACAGGCAGCCCATCTGAGACTGGTTTATAAGACATCATATTAATCAGAAAGATCAAACACCGAATGCACAATGCCATAATGTTCAAATAAATAAATATCCTACCTGTAGTGGGTTATCTAGTCTTAACTGCAGTTCTCATGTCTCAATCATTTAATTAATGAAAACATACATTTCTCCATGTAGTATTTAGCCAACAAGAAACAACAAGAAATATTTCACAGCTTTATTGTAATGCGCTAATTTATAACCAATGTAAAAGTGCTGTGCACAGTGTTGATGTGTGAACTTGGTGACTGAAACCTCCGTGACACGTGGTAACCTACTTCACAAACCATTTGAAAGAAGCCATTGCACTGCTGTTATAATGTTGTAAGCATATTATGGAGGCTTACACATGACACATGTTTGCATTGGTTAATACACTGGAATAATACTGTAAAGTACAGGTTTAGACATGTACTGGGCAGTGCTACATGCTGCTTTTTCCCCACACCAGTTCTAATAGTTCATCACAAATGAATCTACTGATCATTTTCCTGGGGAGCCCCCTCCCCCCTCCCCGCCCTGGAGGTCCCTTGACCCCACTTTGACAGCCCCTGTGCCGTCTTACCTTCTTGGCTTTGTTTATGAGGGACCTGATGAGGTCTTTGATGTTGTGAGACTTGTCTCTCTGGAAGTAGATCTGGGTCTC
This sequence comes from Myripristis jacobus, assembly GCA_900302555.1. NCBI lineage: Eukaryota > Metazoa > Chordata > Actinopteri > Holocentriformes > Holocentridae > Myripristis > Myripristis jacobus. Next base: position 70,213 of record OMLB01062799.1, on the reverse strand, counting down.
TGAAGGTCCGTATCTCGCCGGGGACTCCGGCCAGCCCAGCTCTAGCATAGGAGGCTCCTCGTCGCTCATCATGGGGAAGTAGGTCCCGGAGGTGAGCTCCGACACGGCGTCTCCGTCCTCTATGTCCCGGTCGTTGCCGTTGGGGCTGCCGTTCGTCTCCGAGCCGCACGACTTGGCCGCATGCTGGGTGATGTAGCGGATCTCCAGCGGGGAGAGAAAGTTGAGCTCCCTCTCCTCGTTGAGCACCTTGCGGTACTCCTTCTCTCCGTGCTCCAGCAGCGCGTCCGTGGCCAGCCGGGCCGCCTCGTTGTGGCTCAGCTCCAGCGTGGAGACATGCCGCCACGGGTTCTTCACCTCCTCCAGCCGGGAGGCGAGCTTCCCCAGCGGCTTCCTGCCGTTGGTGGCCGGCCGCAGGCCCTCCGAGTTGATCATGGTGCTTTTTCTGTTGTCAGCACTACAATAAACTGTCGCTCAAGTCCTCTAACCGCCGCTCTGGTCTTATTACAGCCTGCCCCCTTTGAAAAAGAACTATACTACACCTATAATCACTTTGGGAGTTATACTACACAACTATTGGGCTACTGCAAATTTAGGGATGTTGAAGGAACATAATAATGTACTGATAAAGAAAATGACCTTTACTATAAACTCACAAGTGATCCCTACAGCATAAATAGTTGGAGTCCATATAGCAATCGGCCTGTTTGGCCTGTAGAAATATTATTGCATAGGGATACCGTAGGAGATCAAAAATATACCAAAGAATCACTATAAACCCATTAAGTACACGTCCCCTCAAGGATGCTGTAGGAATACAGTAGTGATACTTCAGTCGGTGAAATGAATATCTTTAAGTACTATAAAGTCACAGTTAACTCACCACTGAGCCCCACTATTAGGACCCTGTCATAGGAATATTATAGTGCTTTTTCGTCAAGGTTACAGGCGCGCTATAATCCCAATAAGCAGAGCAGTTTCCCCTCGGAGTGCGCTGAAAGCTGAAATGGTCCTCGCTTCTCTAATTCCCTATCATGTCACACAGGATCTGTATTCCCAGGGGCTCCACACAGTCGCTGGCTCCTCTCCCTCTCTGTGGCTCCCTGTTTCTGCTCACCTGTTGCTACCTGTCCTGTACTGGTCTCCAACGTGTCCAAGCTCCTCCTCCTCCTGCCTCTTATCCTCTCACACCACTGGCAAAAGACTCTCAACTGAGGGGGGGAAAATAAAGGGAAAAAAATAAGAAAGAAATTCCATTTCCGTTTATGATTTTCCACAATAAAGTCATGGCAACATAACAGCAATATTATAGTATGATTTGCCCTACCTTTTCCGGAGCGAATTCAAAACTGATTTTGTAGTTTGTAACACTGAAATATAAAGTCAGGGAAAAGTTGCAAGAATTTGGAACCAAAATAAAATTACATGAGAAAGGGGAGATTTCCCTCTATGGTGGCCTTTAAGAATTGATCAGGTTGACCAAATTATTTTATCTTATCAATCATAATTTGCCCCACCTTCACTTTGTAGTTACTATTATTATTATTGCATCGGAGAGCAAATCTGAGCGAAATGTGCAAGGAATAAATGTACAATTCATACCTTACTGAGAATTCACATCTCTGAGTGTTTAGGATCTGTACAAGATTTTTCCTTTCCTTGTTATAATCTCTTTATTGTTTCCTTATCTATTTATTATTTATTACACCGATCAATAACATCAGTCATCATTTTTGCTTCCTGATGTTACTGGCTGGCACCGGACACAGATGCACACCTGAAAAACTTTGCTTGATGATAAAGTCAATTCTCTGAAGCACAAGCCGCTCTTTCATCAGCTCATGCCACATTCCATCTTAAAGCATGATCTAATTTCACTATTCAAGCTGATTCTAGGATTAAAGTTAGAATTTGGTATCTCTGTGCAGTATTTCACAGGTGCCACATTCTATGCTTTAATTTTGAAGGTTACATCATCTCACTTCCGGTCTCATTCTGGCTCTGTCTAGTTTTCTTGACTGCAGCTCTCAGCCCTGCCTCAAACACAAAAATCCTCTCTCTCTCTCTCTCTCTCTCTCTCTCTCTCTCTCTCTCTCTCCTCTCTCTCAAGACATAAATTCACAAAACTGCAGCAATGTCAGCTGTATTGCAGTCCTTCCTAAAATTTCTTTTTTCTTTTTTTTTTTTTTTTAAATTAATGAATTCATTGTGTCACATTTTAGGATGTGTAAAAGCCCTGGTTTCATCAGTAATCAATGGGAAACTCTGATATGGAAACACTTTGGACAATGCAAAAGGAAATGGATCTTATCTTCACCTTCTCACCCTGATTCTCCCACTCTTTGGTTATCTCTCCAACACAGTATCCCTATATCCTGTGTGTGAGTCTGGCTCTGCTCACATGGTGTGAAATGGAAAACCCTGCTGTCCTCCCCTGAGACCGACTCTCTCTCTCCATGGTAGCGAGTTACATGTAGGCTACAACCCCAATCCACCTGAAAGCTGGCACACCACTCACACGCCTCTCTGCTCGCTCACAGCTCCAAAAATAATGAGAAGAAACTTTACGTGACATGGAAATATGCCCCATGTGGCGCACACACACACACACACACACACACACATACCTCCATCTGTCGTCTGAGGATCAAGCACTGGTAAGGCGACAAAGGAGATTACTGGCTCTAAACTTTGAACTGTAGCGGAAATGTAGATTAGTTCTATATTAGTTCCAGATTAGCATCACTGATCTGACATCATTATAGTAATGGCTAATCTATTTTCCTGTAATTAAAAAAAAAAAAATGTTTTCGCTTATGTTCTGACAATTTTTTGTTAATTTGCACATCACCTTTTCCCACCCACGTTTTTGAAAGAAATCGTGAATTTGCTCAGGTTTCAAAGGATTAAAAGTTAAACCTCAGTTGTAAAAGTTTAATCTAGGTTCAGAGTAAAAACTAAACTTAGGTTTAAATTTTAACCTCTCTAAAATGACCTCTTCTTCATTTTAAACCACTTATAAAGTTCTGAGGCAAGAGAATTTAATGGAAAACTATGGTAAAACTTTGCCTTTAGTTGAAGAATAGAAATTAAAAAACAAGACAAAAAGAAAAAAATTCCCTGCCCTCTAAAGGCATTTCTAAATCTGCACATGAAATTTCAGCCTGTAAAAAATACTGCAGTTGTCCTTCCCTTCCTGCTTTTTGAGAGATCTTTGTTACACAGACATTATGACAAATAAAGCCTTCTGAATTTAGCCAGCTGAGGTGAATTATTTATGGGATAAAAACTGTCGTTGGTCTGCAGGGATGCTTTCCAGGCACTGTTCAAAGCAACCAATCACACAGCACAAGGGTATTGTTATTGTTTTTTTGTTTTTTTTGCTACTTCCTGATTTACATCCTGTGCTTTTGTTCAACATCCTGGCCCGGCTTTCTCCAGATGAATTCCCCAGTTAGCTTTAGTGGATATTACAATCTGAGGAAGAACAGGAAAGACAGAGGGGAGGGATGACCTGCAGCACAACTGATCAGCTGGACTTCAGCCCAGGAGACATCACACTCTGGCTGTGGACGTGCTGCTCTGCTCAGGCATCTTGTGGCTTCACATTCATTCCTGTCAGCCAAATCACCGGCCAATACATTTTTGATATTTGCAATATAAAATGTTTTTCCGGAGCTTTTTCCACTCTCCTTCTTTGTTCTGGCATCATTCTGTGGTTATCGTCACATCAAAGGCATCATGGGATGTTTTACAAACTACAGAGAGGATGAGAAGTCAAAAAGCTTCAACCACACAAAGCACATGTACATTATACAGTTAACCTGAAAAAGAAAAAAAGCTTAAATGATAAAAAAAGAGGCAAAAAAGGTAGGAAGTAAAGGAATAGGTTAAGTTTTAGAGGCTAGAAAATCAATACAGAAAAATATATATCAACATATATATTTTATGCTAGTATATTGAGCCTTAAATCAAGAGGGAGGTGTAAAGCATTATGTGTGGTGAAATTATGTAGAGATATAGTAAAAAAAAAAAAAAAAAAGAAGAAGAAAGGAAATATGAATTATGCATGGCTGATTTTGACAGTTTTATTTAAACAAATAACTAGAGGCTGTTTTACTACAGTAAGAGGCCCTGCTGAGCACAATACAAAGCTTTCATTAAAAAGTGGTAACCAAATATTGTGTTGTAGAAAGAGAGAGAAATGCTTGCTAAATGTTTTGTTTTTAACTGCTAAAAAAATTAAATACCACATTTTATCCTAACACAGGTAACTTACTGCAACTCAGTTTCCTAAACGTTATGATCCCATATACCAGTAAACTGTATAGAGGGAAATGTATTTTGTTGCAGATTATGTTTGTTTCTGACGTATGACTGATACATTTCTAACCAACATATCTGGTTCCCATAAAATTAAATTGCATCCTATCCCATATGAGTCGCACCGGGCTGTGTGTTACCGCACCAGGCTGACAGTGTGTCAGTGTCACGTGGTTAGGTTTAGACACCAAAACGACATGGTCGAGGTTAGGATAAGGTTAGATTTAGGCACGAAAAAGACTTGATTATGGTTACATAGCATGACATTTGCTAAAAACGAACACCACTGTCACTGGACACGGAACTGGAGCTCAGGTCTCCTGGATCGAGCTGTCTCCCACCCCGTCTCTCTCCTAATGCAGACTTTAGAACAACTGATTACAAACATTTCTGTAATAAGTCACAAACAAACATAATCAGCGACAAAATACATTTCCCTCGTACTGAGAATGCAGTTTAGTTGTATGAGACTGTAATTTTTAGGGGACAGGCCTGCATCCTAGCAGTTGGCAAACAAAGTGGTTTCGAAGGGTCAACTATGGGCATGAGGGATTATTTTCTGTCATTGCATTAGTACTTAAATTTACTGTTATGTGATCACCAGTGGTTTTAAATGTGACTCAGACTATTCAAACATAGACGTGGGTTTAATAATCAAATTAAAAAGGGAATGACTTGTGGTATATTTACAAGAATTTGAATTTATTGAAAGGATAGCCCCTTGAGATGTAACATCTCATCACAAAAATAACACATAGCCTACTTGTAGGTAGACACAAATAATATTTTCAGTGCAGTAATTAAAGGAAATGGCTAAATATCCATACTGGATTGCAATTACATTTCAAGTGTTTAGCTGCTGCTCTCACACAGAGCGATTTACAGTGAGTGCAGTGGCTGGATAAACTTTTATCTCTTGGGAATATCACAGAGCACAGCTCAAATACAGCAGCTCTGTTCTGTCATGGTGTTTATGGTGAAAACCTTGTATCAGTGCCAGAGAAAGCCAGGGCATTTGACCCAGGGTGGGAAAGAAAATACCAGTGAAGAATTAGTCATCTGTTCCGTTTCTGCTCCCCAGAGCAACTTGACAAAGTTATTATAATACTATGCGATACGATAAACTTTATTGTCCCACTCAGGGATCACTCATCATCAGCCATACCATCAACAGCAGTATTGCACATAACCCATAACATAACACATACATACACTATACATACATAATACATGCCAAAAGATCACCATAATAAAAACACTATAAAAACTATTGCACAAACTTTGGCCTCAAGCAGCATTGTCTAAGAATTTGATGGAGGTTGGAATGAATGAATTCTTAAAACAGTTGAGTTTACAGTGAGGGACTCTTTATCACCTGCCCGAGGGTAGACGATATATTCTTCTAAATGAAGAATATGGGATGGGGCAGTCACTATCCTCCGGGCTTGCCTAAGAACAGTTTGTTCGTAAATAGACTGCAATGTCTGATAGTTACTTTTCCCCACCACCTTCATGGCTGTGTGCACCAGACGAGTGAGTTTAGTTTTCAGTTTTGCAGTGAGGTTGCCATACCAGGATGACATCCCATATCGGACAAAGCTCTCTAGTACTGCCTGGTAAAATAAAAACATGATGCTTTTGTCCACCCCATACGCTCTCAGTCTACGCAGAAAACAGTCTTTGCTGTAAACGAGAACACAGACTTTCAACATGCACATTCCAACTAAAAATGTCATCTAAATAAACTCCAAGATATTTGTATGAGCTGACCTGCTCGATGGATGAGTCATGTGTAACAACAGGACTATGGCCCCCAACTGATCTCAGGTCTGAGACCATCTCTTTAGTTTTTTTAACATTCAGAATAAGGTGGTGAGCATCACACCATTGCACAAAGTTTTCTATTTCAGAAAAATGGGCTGAGGTACTAGAATCTTTGTGCAGTAGACTGAGGATGGCGGTATCATCAGAAAATTTAAAAACAAGGTTCCCCGGGTGGTTTGTACAATCATTAGTGTAAAGTGTAGAAAGGACCGGGGAGCTGACACAACCCCGCGGGGCACCTGCGCTGATTGATTTGCATTCTGAGAGGGTGTTATTGACTCTTACCTGCTGAGTTTGATTGGTTAAAAAGGAGAAATACGACTTGACTAAGAAAGGATTGACGCTAGGATTGAGCTAAAATCAATAAATAAAATCCGTGCATATGCTTTTGGGCATTCCAAGTGCTTGACAGTGAAGTGGGTCATGCTGTTGATGGCGTCATCAGCACCTCTCCCCTGCCTATAAGCAAACTGGTATGGGTCAAGTGCCAAACTGACTTCTGCCTTAAGCACAGACAACATGTATTTCTCAAAGCTCTTCATAACAATCGAAGTCAGGGCCACAGGTCTAAAATCATTATTATCAGCTGGACATGGTTTCTTAGCTACAGGAACTATGGTGGATTTTTTCCACAGGGCAGGAACAGTGTGTGAAACTACAGACCGCTGAAAGACGAGGCACCAACCTGGAGTGAGCTCTTCTGCACATGCCTTTAAGAGCAGCACAGAAATGCCATCAGGGCCAGTGGATTTTTAGTGCACACGTGTTTAAAGATAGACTGAATCCTGTGTGGGTCAGTTACAATCCTACAACTAACATCAGTTAAAATAGTTTCCATGACATTATTACATTCCTCAGAAAAACCATGGTTTCCAAACCTGAGAAAAAAAGTCATTCAGTTAATTTGCCTTCCCCTGATCAACATCAGTACTGAGGTGCTTCTTAGTGGTGTTCATATTTGTAATGGCTTTCACAGAGCCATAGATGAGTGGAAACTGTATCTGACCTTGTTTGTCCTGAATGATTATCTGGGTTTATAATGAGTTCAAAGGTCAAAGAGACACTGTGTCATCACAATAAATGTAACTAATCATCTCATCTCTCGTGTCTCTAAAATATTGATGTAGAGTAGCAACATGTTGGATAACAGAATAAGAGCAAAGTAGAGAAAAGGGTTTTCGAAGAGCAATGTTTTTTGTTTTGTTTTGTTTGGCTGACACAGGAAAAAGATCAGGTGCAAGCAGAGGAAGGAGGTATATGATATCCTTAATGGCTGTAAACATCCGTCAGGCCTGCGACTCAGAGTATGACTGAATATTTGCCTTACAGGGCGGGGCGCAGCCACTCACATCCAATCTCACCAGCTCTGCTATGCCAGAACTCCTGTTTGACATCACCACCCTGCTCTATTTGAATAGTAAATAGTCGCCTGTCGTCTGTATGCAGGGCAAAGGCTGACATTTATTGTAAGGGGATTTCATTTACATACTGTCAGCCCAGATCATGAGGTGGGTGGAAAAAAAAAAACAAGACACACTCGACTGGCAAGTCCTCCTGAACTCCTCCACAGAGCATATCCAGATACGATCAGATGTTGTAAAATGCTGCAGGCCAAACTTTGACCTGGCATTCTGCCAAATTAAAATGTTGACCAACATTGAATTCAAGCAATATGAATGGAGCATTTATGACAAAAAAGCACTGTCATAGAAAAAAAGGATAATTCCCTATAGATACTCAGCAGAATGTCAACTGAGGCTTAAGTAGAATGTCAGTGACCCATAAATTATAGTTCAACCACATATAACATATCTAGTGATATTCTATTGTATGGATGTATTTGCTGAATTTAAACAAACATTTAGGCGGAGCTGTGTTATTTTGAAAGATATGCATACATCCGCTGGGTTAAGGATAGGGTCCTGATTGGATAAAGGCTTATGTCAAGTTTTAGTGAATGGGCAACAGGCCAACAAATTTTATGACCAATCACAGCACTAGTGGGTGTATCCTACCCAGAACTCTGCTGGGATCCAAAATAATGCTTTATAGATATGTTAATGTAATTCATGGCTTATTGATATTTTGCTGAGCTCTTGTTCAGGTTTAACTTGTGTATTACTTGACATCCTGTTGAATATCTTTTGGGGACTATTAAAAGAAAGTGTTTCTAAATAAGTGATTTTCTCCTTTGTCAGAGGAGACTGTGAGGAAGCCTAAGGGTTTACAGGCCTGCAGGGAGGGCCAGCAGCCTGAGGGACCATCCTGTAATTATATGGCTAATACTCCGCCATGGCCAATGTGTCAATCAACAGCCAAGTGTTGTGCTGAAGTGTCCTTGGGCAAGACACTGAAGTTCTTATCTTCTCAATCATTGTAAGCTGGTCTGGGTAACGGGGTCAAGTGAAGTTGTCATTCTTGTTTTCATCTCCATTTTTGGTACTCAGCTGTTGTTGCTGCAGTATTTCTGCACTTCTCAGAGATCATCTGTCAGTCAAAAGACCTTGGATTTTCCATTAAAGAGGTTTGGGTTTCTGCAGTTCGTGCTCATTTAAAAAAAAAAAAAAAAAAAAAATCTGCTCAGCCATAGTAACTATTAGTAATCACAATAACTATCCAGTTCCTCTTCTGTTTATTACAAAAAGCAGAATTATTATACTGCCTTTTTCAATTATAAATAAGCGAAAGAAAGGCATGTGTTGGTCTCCCTGCTATTCATGACTTCCTGTGTGCAGGTGTAAAAGGTAGGCTATACGCTCATTGTCACATGTCTCAGGTGAGTCAGCAGCAAATCTCCTTTCGGTCAGTAGTGAAGTCACCTCACCTTAATTACTAAGGACTTCCCCTAATGGAAACATCTTTGTGGCTGATATGACTGATATGGTTGGCTGGAAGTCATCAGTCATCACTGAAGTGGGTAGGGTGAGCTTTTTTTGAATCAACAATACAACACGTGAAAAGGAGAAACCAAGGAGGACAGACAGAGAGAGGAGAAACAGAGAGAGAGAGATCTAAATAATAATAATGAGATGAAACCAGGCAGAAAAAGACAAATTCAGGATACAAGAGAGTGCTGAGATAAGGAGATAAAGAGGATGAGAGGCTTGTGATGTTCATGACAGTAAAAAAAAAAAAAAAAAAAAAAAACCTTGACAGCAGCAGAAGTGGAAAGACTGGTTTCAAACTTCCCAGCCGGCAGTCTGCTCAAGATCGCTGTCACAATCATGCAAATCTAGTGGTCACATTCATCTAAACCATCTTACATTACCACGGATGTGTTCATATTTCAGCAGATCACTAATTTTAGCATCGTCTGCCCATTGTGTGACACAGGACCACTGTCATGCCTGGGTCTCAGTAAAAGCACAGTGCTTACTCCTGGCCCTTGGAGTCCACTGGCTTGACTGACAGAGTAAAGTCAATGTTTGAAGAAATGAGTCACAAAGCACGCTGAAGTCACGTCTTCAGGTTATACCTACAACAGATTGACGTAGCTTATGTTTCAGCTAAATGTTGTCAGTTTACTTTTAATGACTTTATTGACTTCAGTTACATGTAAATACTTTGTATACATAATAACCTGTCACCTGGTTCACAACTATGCTTCTAATCAATATCTTGTATATCATGTCAGGCAGTGTTTTAGCCACTTCCATTAGCCACCAAAACCACTTGGTTAGGGAAAGGGTTAGGGTTAGAGAGAACATAATTTTTAGTGACAGAAACGCTGAGATGAAAACAGGCAGAAAAATGAGGCAGGCAAGGCAGCCATTTTGAATTTCAGTTTGATTTCAATTGAGTTTTATTCACAAATCAGGTAAAAATACAGTTACAGTCATACAAAACATGATGGATATTATGATGATGTTGTGAAATGGGACACCTTGATGAGCTATCTGAAGCTTGAGAATGACGGCCAAATTTATGTACTGCTGCATGGGCAGCAAAGTCTACCCAGAGGAGCCCAGACCCCGGCTATGTCCTGCTGTCCCAAGATTCACATGAATGTATAGACACCTGCTGATGAGACTCGAGGTCTTTGTATCAGCTGCCAGACCTTCTTGAAATGGCGAGGTACTTTTGTAACTGTTGAGTCTATATGGCCTTGTTCAGACTGCCAGCCCAAATCTGGTTTCTTTTGGCATATCCAGATTGTATCCAGACTGAGTTTAGAAAGTCTGGACAACCAAAAACCACATGAAATATGATTTTTGCAAATCAGATCCAAACCCCAGGTGGTTTGAAATGCGATTCCAATTGGATCTATTTCTACATGGGTTTCAGTAGGGACGCTGGTACCATTCAAATTGGACTTCAAACTGTCTTTTGCATCATTCACAACCTGCCACACAATGAGATCAAATCCAGAGTGACAGCAGTGTGTCAACACAGCTGCTGATGCTCATATTGTTACCACAGTAAGTCATGCAGACAGGTTGGCGATACCTCCCCAGATCCCATCTGATCACAGGCAAATTCCAGTGTGGACACCCTGTCTTAAAGATCTGATCTGGGAAACAAATCTGATGTGCCTGAAGTGTGACTTATATATGACTCTAGTATCATTTATTTTTATTTTTATTTTATTTTGGAAGTCTGTGCATAATCAAAAGTGCAGTCTTCCTTATGTCAAAGAAGAAAAGAGCTGATGTGACAAAATAATGCAAAATAACAATTTTGTGATTTTGATGATCCACAGTGAGACAATCTAGAGGACTTTAATTTGATGATGGTGTTAGAGGAAAGGATATGGAGTCACCAATTTTAAATAAGGTTATTCCTCAATGGGGTCATGAAGGAGGACAGCAAATTTCATATGAATGTTTACAAATTGAAAAAAATATTCAAATAAATTGTATTCAAGTTATTGCTGAGATCAGCAGTGAAGGATGGAACCATGGTCAGGGCGAAACCATCATCAACAATCATAGCCCTGACATTGTTTTAAGATTAGGTAAAAAATTAGGTAGATATAGTTTAAAAAAAAAAAAAAAGAAACTGTATGGAGTAATTTGCTCTACCATCTTTAAAATAGCCACATTGTTGTGCCAAATTTCAACAATGTGCTGCTGACTTTGAGAGCATGATTTCCAGCGCTGACGCGAGTGGCAGCAGCTCCGTGTTGTTTGTTGTTGCTGTTGTTGTACTTGGACTCTTTGTTGTTGTACAACTTTTAGTCTACCTCTGGTTAAATGGATCTTAACCCGGCAAAACTCGCTTATTCAAGGAACCAACTACTCGCTCTGAAGACCAAGTCCTGTGTCGGTGTGGTTCCACATTTACCTGAAGAGGTGAGGAGAACGTAGCGAGGCTGCAGAGCCAGCGCTAAAGTGGCAGCTAAGCGGCTGGCAAAGAAGTGGAGACACAAGCCTACGGTACCTTCGGTGATCATGGGAAATGCGAACTCACTACCTAATAAGATCGACGAGCTGGCTGCGCTGGTGAAAAATGTGAAGATCTACAGGGAGTGCAGGTTGTTGTGCTTTTCTGAAACGTGGCTAACGACTAGCATCCCAGATGCTAACGTGGAGCTACCCGGCTTCAGCATAGTCAGGTCGGACCGAGACAACAGAGCCTGCGGGAAGCAGAAAGGGGGGGGTTTGGACACGCCATTGTGTGCCTCGAGCTGACTCGGAAGTTTATGTTGATCTCTGGGGACTTCAATAATGTGACTCTGGACACTACACTACCTGCTTTTTTCCAGTATGTGGACTGTAACACCAGGGGAAATAACACTACTGACCTACTGTATGCAAATGTAAAGGATGCATACAGGGCCACCCTGCTGCCTGCACTGGGTAAAGCTGACCACAATCTTATTCTGCTTCAGCCTCACTATAAACCAAAGGTGAGGAGGCTACCCACAACCACACGCTCATTCAGGAAGTGGTCTCCTGAGGCAGAGCATGCTCTGAGAGACTGTTTTGGAACCACTGACTGGGATGTACTGCAGGGGTTGCACAATGGGAACATCAAGGAGGTTGTTGACTGCACCACTGACTACATTAACTACTGTATGGACGTTATTGTTCCTGTATTGTTCCCGCTGCTATGTTAATAACAAGCCCTGGATAACGAGTCACATTAAAGGCCTCCTGAACCAGAAGAAGGCCTTTAGAGACGGCTGCTGAAGGCCTGCGCGTCAGAGCTGGGAGACCCTCTACAGCTGATCTTTAACCTGAGCCTGGAGCAGGGGAGGGTCCCTCTGCGGTGGAAAACATCATGCATCGTCCCAGTCCCAACGAAGCCATGTCCTGCAGAGCTGAATGACTTCAGGCCGGTCGCCCTGATGTCACATGTGATGCAGACCATGGAGTGGCTGCTGCTACATCATCTGAGACCACAGGTGCGCCATGCCCTTGACCTGCTGCAGTTTGCGTACCAGGAGAAGGTGGGAGTGGAGGACGCCATCGTCTACATGCTACACCGATCCCTGTCTCACCTGGACAGGGGCAGCGGTGCTGTGAGAATTACATTTCTGGATTTCTCCAGCGCCTTCAATACCATCCAGCCTCAGCTGCTTCAGCTGGAGTAGGCACACACCTGGTGGCATGGATCATGGACTACCTGACAGGCAGACCTCAGTATGTGCTACTGGGGGACTGCAGGTCAGACACTGTGATCTGCAGCACAGGAGCACCGCAGGGGACTGTCTCTCCAGTCCTGTTCATCCTGTACACGTCGGACTTCCAATACAACTCTGAGTCCTGCCACGTGCAGAAGTTTGTGGACGACACAGCCATTGTGGGCTGTATCAGTGGTGAACAGGAGGAGGAGTACAGGAAACTCATTCAGGACTTTGTTGCATAGTGCGGTTCCAACCACCTCCACCTTAACACCTCCAAGACGAAGGAATTGGTGGTAGACTTCAGGAGGACCAGGTCTCGCCCGGAGTCTGTAAGCATCAATGGTGCCTGTGTGGAAATGGTGCAGACCTATAAATACCTGGGAGTGCAGCTGGATGAAAAACTGGATTGGACAGCCAAAACAGATGCTCTGTGCAGGAAAGGACAACAATGACTGTACTTCCTCAGAGGGTTGGTGTCCTTCTACATCTGCAAAAAACTGCTGCTGATGTTCTATCAGACTGTTGTGGAGAGCGCCCTCTTCTACATGGTGGTGTGCTGGGGAGGCAGCATCAAGAAGAGGGACGCCTCACGACTGGACACACTGGTGAGGAAAGCGGGCTCTGTTGTGGGCGTACAACTGGAGAGCCTGACATCCGTGGCAGAACAACAGGCGTTGAGCAGGCTCCTGTTAATTTTTAATTTTTAAATTTCATCATACAACCTGTGTATAGTGACCAATAAACTTCCTTGTATCCTTGTATCCTTAATCATGGACAATCCACTGCATCCACTGCACAGCGCCATCACCAGGCAGAGAAGCAGCTTCAGTGACAGGCTGCTTGTCACTGTCCTGCTCCACCGGCAGACTGAGGAAATCATTCCTCCCCAGCGCCATGCGACTTAACTCCACCCGGAAAAGATAACTCTTGCAATACACTTGTTTAAACTCTTGCAATACACACTGCACACCTTGCACACTTGGATATTATTTAATTAACCACTTATTTATTTATTAGTAGAACTTGCTGCAGGCCTTTTAAAGTGTGTGGTACTTACTGCTCTTTTTTTCTGATGTCTTTTATTTTGTATTTTGAATTTGTGGATACTGCTGGAAGATGTGAATTTCCCTCGGCATGAATAAAGTATCTATCTATCTATCTATCTATCTATCTATCTATCTATCTATCTATGCTGGTGCTGCCTTACATAAAGATACTCTGAGATTTGCGAGTGTGTCAAAGCTTTAACAGCCTGTGCAGTAGGAACATGCAACACAGTTTTTCCTGCAACAAGAACATTATATAGGTGAAACACACGCATGCAGTTTATGAAGCTGAGCTCTACTGTACTCTGTCATGGATTCCTCATGTAACACAAGTTTGCTTCCCTCAGCAAAATGTATCATTGCAATGAAATGGAGAACTGCAAGGAACCTGAACTCCAAACAAGAGATGGAAGGATTTTTTTTTGCCGGAAATGAATGGCGAATTCAGTTTGCAAGGAATTTGATGCCACTTTATATTTCTTGTCTGAGAGGAACAGGACTGTAAACCGCAGCTCTATGCTCGGCTAACGTCAGTAGACATTGATGGGAAGTGGCCTTGCAACAAGTTTAGCACAACCCATTTTTGGAATATCATCAAATACTTTAAATGCCACCTGTCTAACTCCATGCCCTTAACTTTTGCCTTAGTCTCTGACTTATTTACAGTAAATGTTGGCATCATTTACACTGGGAAAATGTTTAATTCTGTTGATAACTGGAGGGATGTCTCAAAGGGCAAGGGTCAAATTTTCAAAGCACTTACCAATGTGTTTTCATTAATTGTACCTTAACACGCCCTTTGTCAGTCAATACCATGAGGCCAGGAAATGTGATTCTCATGGCAACGGATCAAAAACACTGTCATCGAGTAATTGTAAGGTGTTGCCAGGAACTGTTGGCATGGCTTGAGATCATCTCTGGTGTTGACAAGGAAATGTTGACAAGGAAAGAATCTGTTTTGTTTTGATTGCCTTGACCAGATTCACCAAAGCAGATCCATTGGGCAGTCTGACATGTATTGCAATCAACATGGAAGGAAAATCATCTCATACAGTCTTGTAAAAAGTACGTTGTTGGATAGGCTATTACCTCTGCCAAGGAGGTTGCAGAATCATTTTTCCCCTTTTTGTTTTGATGTCTCAAAAACGGACAGGCCTTCTGTGGAGCATAGGGACAGCTGATGACATGTTGATGGTTATCTGAGTCTTGACAAATTCTTTTACACATAACTATGACATTAATGAAGAGAGAGACATCATTTCAAATCCTGGGGATATGTTTGCAGAATGGGTGAAATTGGGGACAGGGGAGCTGGGAGTGGGTGTGGTCATGTGGCCACCAGTGCTTTACATTCAGTGTTAGCCAACAGCAACAGTAACAGTAAAACGGCATGTGAAAGTCAAAACAAAACACTTAAATTTCTTGTTGCTGTTCATGCACATGAAGTCAACTGCCTGTGACATCTGCCTGTGTGATGCACATGTCAGATTACTCTTTCCGCACCGTCACCATTATGAATAGTTATTTATCAATTCAGAGCAATACTATACATGTCCAAAAAAACCCTAAAACTACAGCTTCTATAATTCAGGCTATAGGCTACCGAGATAACAGTGTCCATCTGTGGGCAACACCAAAAATAATGTTTCACAAGGATCAGTATTTAATGTTTTATTAGGCTATAACTAACCAAAACGTGGGTTTAGTCTATAATTTTTGGGACAAAAAAGACAGGATCCGGGATTCGGGGCAACTGCTTGTAATTTGGGTCTGTCGTGAATTTTTCAGGACTTTGAGGATTTTTGTGGTCACCCTAGCGTAAAATGCTAAATGTATTTTTAGGATGCTTCATTCT
Organism: Myripristis jacobus; assembly: GCA_900302555.1. Classification (NCBI taxonomy): domain Eukaryota; kingdom Metazoa; phylum Chordata; class Actinopteri; order Holocentriformes; family Holocentridae; genus Myripristis; species Myripristis jacobus. The sequence goes on along the minus strand of OMLB01062799.1, from coordinate 54,600 downwards.
ACCAGTGCACTTTTAAATGTTCCATGCAGTTTCTGATCTTTTATCTCAGCAGGCGTCCATGTCACACTGAGTTAAAGTCACTGCCAATCCTTCTGCATCAGCACATTTTCTCTGCTGCAGAGCGCATGTAGGTACAGGTAAACCAGCCACAGGTGTTTACCACTAATTCCTCTCACGTATTGTCAATGCTTTTTGAGCTTTCCTGTGCCTGTGTGTGTGCATGTGCGTGTGTGTGTATGCGTATGTGTGTGTGTCTGTGTTTTTGTGACGTAGTGCTACTGGAGTAGCATCCTCATTACTAACTGACAGATCAGGTTAAACCTGCCACCACTGACCTCTCTCCCTCTCACACACACACAAACACACAAACACACACACACAAATGCCTTTCTCCTGTCTCTCTTTCTCTCACCCCTCCCTTCCTCTCCCTCTTTGTTTTTTTTTTTTTTTTGGAGGTAGCTGGGCAATGTAATTCTAATCTCCTGCTAAATGGGTACATTGTGCGTGTGTGTGTGTGTGTGTGTTTGTATCAGTGAGGGGGAGGGTTTTTGAGTGTGTGTGCATGCTTGTTAAAGAGACATGCATTTGTGTGAGTGTATATATGAGTTAGTATCCATGTACAGGTATATATGTGACGTGTCCACACCCAAGCACAACCACAACAACATCCACTGAGACGTCACGCTAAACTCAGCAGCAGCTGTTATGTAATGAAGCTCATGCCAGCAGGTCTCTATGATGGCAGCTGTAACAGCCCTGTTAATATTAGATGCCAGGAGACATTTGAAAATGTCTTTGCTGGAGACAAAGAGGGCAGCAGTTCCAGATGACAGCTGTAGTTAGTAACAACCACTTGGTGTAAAGAATACGGGGCAGTGAGCGGCTCTTTGAGGTAGTGGCAGTGGGTAATATAAGCTTCAGTGATGCCTTACTGAAAAGGACTCACTCAAATGTATGTGAGTAAAAACAGTGACGATAATGTGAAAACGATTTTCCATTTTCCACATATAGATTTGGGCACTGTGGCTCAGTATTAGAACAGTAACTATATTTAGGCAAGGCTAACATTATATATGCTGACCTCAACTTACACTGTCTTAGGGGCAAAATCCTGGGGGGTGCAGAGAGTGCACTGCTTCACCCAGTTGCCCTGAGTTATATTGCTGTATTTTTTTTTTTTTTATCTTTATAAAATATTATTCTTATTCCCAGCAGCCATTCTGACATGAAATAGCAGGTGAACACAGGTGTTACTTGTGACATTACTGAAGGATCTGTCCCATGTAAGTCTTTAAGACCTTGACTCTGTTAGACCTGAATGGAACAGAAGCTTAATGGAACAAAATGGCTGCTGTGAAAAAGGTCTCTGATCACTTTTGAAGAGAACAAATCGTGTTATGTAACAGTATAACACATTGTTCGATTAAAGCAAGTGGAATGGCTAAACTATCATGGTGTGATTCTTTTCCTGAAGCATTGGCCGTGGTGTTTTTGCTTTTGTGAGGGCATGCTGTGCTCTTCCGTGCCAACGCAGACTGCCATGCAAGTTCCCGCCCAGTCACTTGTCACTTGTATGGCACCTTGACAGACTTGATGATTAGACACTTAGGACAGCAGCATAATGGATATTTGTTTTTTGTTTTTTGTTTTTTTTGCAAGAACAAATTCACCAGCTGCCTGAGTTCCAGAGACTGAGCCAGGCGGCCCTTCAAGGCTTGAGAAGAAAAGAAACACTACTGCCAGCAGCATGTGGGCTAATTCTTTCTCTTTCTCTCACCTATATTTATATAGTGTGAAGTGCTGTGGTTTGTTTGTGTATTATTTGGTTTCATACAGTGGTGTCAGAACTCCCTTGTAATAATTGTAGTTCCAGTTGTGCAAACTGCAGCTTGCTTTGAGGAGAGTTTAGCCTATAGTAACTGCAGTGGAAAAACCAAGAAAGCTCATATTGTCTTCACAGATTTGCGAAACTTTGCCTACGACTGAAATAGAAATCCTGTGTGGATCAGCATGTGCTGATGTGCTGCGCTGCTGCTGACGTGCTGTGAAGAGTGAAGGACTAAAGACCTCCACTGTTCTGGAATAATAATCTCATTTGGTGCGGCTGTGGTTAGCATATTGCCCAAATGCCTTGACTTAAAACAATGTTCATATCCCACAGTGCAAAACCAGAACCTTCATGTCAACTTTTCCTGTATATAAATCATTGTGTTCTTATCTTGAAGATGCAGAGTCATGAAAAAAGTGCAATTTTTATTTTATTTTTTAATTTTTTTTTCTTCCAATTTTCCCATTAAAACACATAGATTATGGATTTTTTGCACTGTATTATCAGGGCTGTTAAACACTGCAAAATGCTTAGGAGGCAATATTAAATGATGGTTATGGACAAAACTGTCAAAAAACAACAGCATATTGATTCAGCCCTTTCATTTTTTTTTTTTTTGAAACAACTGTGAAAATGAAAGCTGAAGGGGAGATGTAAAAAGGGGAGTCCACATGGGACTTCATCTGGGGCATTCAATCTGTTGTTCCCAGGCTAAGGGTCACAGCACCATCTCTAGGGAAATGTCATTGCTGAAACCAAACATTCTGTCCTGCTTAAATCAAAGGCGACTCATTCACGGAGCAGCGGAGGCTCTGTATGGATCTGAGTCCCTCCTGAGGTGACCAGCGAGAGTATTCAGCCAGCCTCAGACAATACCTGACATTATTTATCCCGTTTGACCAGGAATTTTGGCTGAGAGCACATTCACACTGACAGAAATGGTCTGGGGGAGTAGCTGCTGGGGAAAGGAGGTACACACACACACACACGCACGCACACTTGGAACTGTCATTTACACATACAGTGTGTGTTCACACTGAGAGTGGTCGGGGTGATGGGTCGCTCTGTGCTGACCGATTGTGGGCGGTGTGAAATGCTGTAATTCCATCTATACAGTGGTCTGAGGCTACAAAGATTTAAATACTGCAGATAAATCATGCATTTTTCACTGCTTTGGCACTGCCTTTCATAATGTTACATCATTTGGTTGACCTACCCTAGCTGTGCTAATTAGGCAGCTTGTCCTTGTGACATTTGTTAAGGGACAGGAGAGTGCTACTCATTTACTTGGATTGCTCAGATTTCTCCCAGCCAGCCAAAGAATTCAAAGAGCTGGAGCTCTGGGCTTAAGACACTCTAACGCTCTGGCTGCTTTGTCCCCTGAAGAGCCCTCTCTTATTAATTCATACTACTACTACTACTACTTACTACTACTACTACTACTACTACTACTACTACTACTACTACTACTATTACTACTACTACTACTATTATTACTACTATTACTACTACTACTACTATTACTACTACTACTACTACTACTAACAATAATAATAATGCTGTAACTGATCATGATGTGTGGGCCTTTTTGGGTTCTGGGTTTATGACTGATTTGACTTTCCTGGTTGCCTCTCAACACTCTTACTTGCAGATATTCCAGGTGGGTATTCAGAACAACCTCTGCATTTCATTTGTTTGTCAGTATGATGTCTGAAAAAATGATGACCGAATTTTCCTGAAATTTGGACAGGTTGGTCCTGGGGCAAAGAATAACTGATTAACTTTTCACACTGATTGTCCGTTGTGGGGCGTGGCAGTGGGTGAGGCTGTTCATAAAAACATATTTGACTTGAGAACATGTTCAAGATAGTTCATGTTCATGTGAATGTTGGTCATGAGGCCACGAAGAGCTGATTCACTTGTCATAGCAACTGGCCAAAGGGGTGTGGCAGCGGGCAAGATCAACTTCTGGTGAATATCAAACATGTGGGACTGGCTGATCTTGACAACTGCAGAGGTGCTTTTCAGGAGTTGACATTTTGACTTCAGCAAACACAATGCCCATATTAGGGGAAGAAGAGTGAGTCAGGATAATACTGACAGCAAGCCAATGTTGTGGCTCAGGCATCAAGTTAAGGTCACATCTACTCAGATACTTCTGAAAATAAAACTTAATAACCCAATCTTTAGAAAAAAAAAAAAATCCAAACAGGTGTGTTTCTGAAAATATCTATACATTCAATAATGGAAATCTCATTAGTCTCTGCTAAAAGTGAGCTCAAAGAAGCTCAGGAGTGACAGGAGTGGTTTGTTGACATCGCTGAGTTACAAAAGCATGTGCAAATTCAGTTAAAAAAGTAGAGTCCAAATAAGACCCAAAACTGTAAGGTCGGATGACAAAACAGTGATTCATATGGATAAGTGGAAAGACAGAGCTGCTACTGAACGTGGCAAATGAATACAAATTGTTGAGAGGACAGTGGAGAACATCTGCCATGTGCAAAGAAGCCGAGTCCCAGCAGTGATGCCAGCAAACTGCACCATGTTCACCACCTCAAAGTCCTCCAACCACACCACCACAAAGGTTGTTTGTCTCAATGCTCGAATCTGACCAACAGGAGTGCTGCCTAAATCATACAATCCACATGAGCATCTCTAATATAACCCAAAGGACTGTTTCTGGAGAGAGCTCTGGTTAAAGTTCGGAAAAGGTTTGCTGATTGAAAGTCATGTTGACTGTTAAATACACCAGCTTTCTTATTTAGACTTTGTCACTTCCTTAACACTACACCACAGTGGTGTTATTTACAGCACCACTAGACGTCACTTAGCCTTACACTGTAACTACAGGTCATAATAAGCTGATGTACAAACAACATACAGGGTCAATTCTGCCGGAGGACACACAGAACTCGCCACTATCTGCATGACAGTGTTTTCCAAATGTTCTGGAGCAGGACTCTCCTGCAGTCATCTGATCATTAGTGGCTGAGGGGGTGAGGCTGAGAGGAGAGAGAGTGGCAAAGTGCAGCCCTCTTGTTCTCCTTACCTTATTGCATCTTTAAATGTAGTGCAGTTACAGTTCCTCCAAGTGTACAGTGCAGCTGACTCACACTGGAGCCCAAGCAGCTCCGCTTGAGTACAAACACTGACTTTCACAGTTACTGTCCTCCCACAGCCTCGACAGAATGGCGCTGATTAAGTGGCACTGGTTACCAGTGAAAGGGTACAGCTCATTCCACTGAGAGTGAGACTCAAGTATTGTAAAAAGCCAATCTGTTCTCAATAACAAAAGAAAATGCACAAGAAAAGGTTAAAATTAAAATAAAACTCACAAAAGATCCCTTGTCAGGACATTTAGACTCAACGGCAAACTGCAGATGTTTTGAAGAAATCCTACAATGTGGCAACTCTCCCACCCACATGACATGTGGGCCTTACTCAGCCGACTGACACTGAAAAGCTTCTCAGAAATGCTTTAGCATCACAGTTTAAATTTCAATTAGTGGTTTTGTTGTTAACGTTAAACGCTTTATCACTGAAACTGGTAACTGACACCATAAAATGATGATGTTGCTAACACTGTCCTTGCTAATGTTAATGCTCAATGCATTACTTCAATGCGATTCATTTTAGCACTGTAGGTGCCACTGCAATCCACAGCGCAAATAAAGTGAGCAACATACTCAGTGCAATAGTGACATGAATTCCCTTCCTTCCAAGCATTTAGTGTGATGTTGAAATAATAAAGCGATGAAAATGTCCCAGAGTGATGCATAAGTTGCTGAACGAACACATAACTGAAAGAGACAACTTCAGGATGGGAGGCATTAGTGAGACGGACAGAGACAGAGAGAGAGAGAGACCAAGTGGGTGACAGAGCGAGAGACTGTTAGTGAATCAGACAAAGAGATACAGAACAAGTGAGAGAAAAAAGAAACAGGAGGAAAAAGAACAGGGGAATGTAATAAATGGAGAGACTGAGACAGAGGACTGGACTGCCAGACCTCAAGGTCTCACTTCCACAAGATGAGCAGAAAATGTGCGAACCGAGCACAGTGGAAGTAATTATGAGTCATGAGCCTGCTTTGTGAATTCACTTTGTACAAAAATGTCCCAGAAGTGTTAATATGACTAGAATATTAAAGCAGTTCTGACACTACAGCCAAGCAGTGTTAGCTGGACATCTGGCATGGCAAGTGAGGCCTACATTAGGGATATAATTATACATTATTGCATAATGTCAGCACCAGTGTACGCTAAATGGTTAACATGTGGCACAATTCAAGCAAAAAAGGAAAAAAAATCTTTTATGACAGCAGCATCATGCTTGAGGGAGCTGGGTAATGACAGGGAGGGAGGTTTATAACATGTCAGAGAGGTGCAAAGCAATTGGCAGATCAGTGGCCCTGAAGCCAAACAGGCAACAGGCAGCAAAGCCCTGCAGGGAGGGCATGGAGCCTTTACATACCTGCTGGAGAGAGAGAGACAGGTCAGGAGAGAGGTGCAGGAACAGAGCGGAGCTGGGACCAGGTAATCAGGAATATAGAGGATGAAAAAGAGAAGAAAGGCCTGACAACAAATGACAAAAAGTAACTATCAAGGCAGGAATTGAGGGATATGCACTGAGAAAAAGCAAGTACAGAGCAGACAGATGAAAAAGAAGAAAGAGGAAAAAAGATAGTGTATATATGTATCTGTGTGTGTGATGAAGAGAAAGAGAGAGAGATGGAGAGAGAGAGAGACAGAGGGAGAGAGAGGTGCTTGTCTCAGCAGGCTCAGTGCACATGGCTGAGAGTCAAGGTATTCCCATGATAACTAAGGAGGACCAACCGTTTTCCACTTTCACAGAGAATGGCTTTCTGTATTCCTTTACACGTGTTGTGTGTGTGTGTTGGTGTGCATGTGGGTCTGTCTGTGCGTGTGTGTCTAAAGCTTTTCATCAAGGCCTCTCTTGGAGTGTGAATGAACTTTATACACGCTGCAATAAAATATAAAAAATCCAAACTAACTGCAGCGAGTGATTGTTCAGGCGAGAGGTGTTCTGTATGGAGAGAAATCAGTAGCAGAAGTGAAGGCAGGAACAAAAGCCGATCCCAGAGCCTCGTGGGCTCTGAAAAGTCCCTGGTTACTACTGATACATAAAACCATGATGCAAGTGGTATTCAACTGATCACATTTACTCATGTTACTGTAATTGAGTAGTAGTTTTATGGGTACTTTACTTTTATTTACATTTACGTACATTTTTTGCCTGAATATTGTACCTCACTACATTGTAAATCAGATCCATCACAGAGAGCAAATGATCAATGACAGATTGTGGAACTTTTCACAATAAAATGCTCAGTCAGCAAACACGAAAAGAAGAATCTGCTTTTACTTTGTTCGCTCTACTTTCTGTCATTTCCAGATTTCCAATAAAAGCTGCACGTTAAGAAACTGCAGAGGACCGGCGGCTGTGAGGACCATTTAAGACCTGACTGAAAAAAGGTGGAAAACGTGTGAGGAAAAATGATCAGCGACTTGGCTGGATGATGAGAACCATGTAGACGCTACCTTATCAGATGAGTCTGCATGGTCCTCACTTCAATTTTGCAGAATGCCCCTTTAAAAGAATGTAGTTTGAACCTTGTTCTCTCCTCCTTTTCTAACTGCATGGAAAAGTTCTCAGCTAACACAGTTACTGTGTTGGAAAGTAACTCAGACACTTTTACTCCCAGTACACTTTAAATGAGCTGCTTTTTTTACTTTTACCTCAGTAGATTTTTACAGTTGAAAATCTGTTTCTAGTGAAGTAAATGATGAGCCAAGCAACAGCACTTCTACTTGAGCACTTGTAGTACTCCTGTCCTCATTCTCAGTGTCACAAAGCCGAGGGCACTGTCATGTACTAATGCAGGTGTCCACACTGTTGTATGTAGAGCATGCTGCCACTTCACTCCGCTCTGCTCTTCTTGACACAGTTTCCTGAGTGACATTCATATTTACATGGGCAAACTAAATGAACGACTGTGCACCTAGGTTATTAAACAGTTTAAAGTTTCTGCCAGTAGAATATGAAACCTGACCCCTGGAGTCCTCGCGTGGTAGTATTTTTCAATAACGTGCCGCAGCTCTGTGCTGAAATGAAAATCCTCCTCATTGACCTCGTGCAAGAGGTTATTAAAATTTTCAGTGACCTAGATGTCAAGAATTGACTCAGTCACCGTGGGATCCACCTTAATGAAATCATTTGCTGCTCTTGTCATGTGGGGACTCACTCAGAAAACAGGCTTGTGACCTATTTGGGGCCCTGACAAATGGCATATACAGTATTAAACAGAGAGAGAGAGAGAGAGAGAACAGAACGTCGCTACACAGACAAGCACTCCAGGGTTGGAAATCTGAAAGTTTCAAGTCAGATGCAGTGCAGTGTGGCACAGCCGGTACGTTTGAGTTATGGATGATCCAAATATACAAAACTCACCCCAAGGAACGGCTCTGAAGACTCAACAATATCAGCTTTGAATGCAAGTGAAGTGACGTTTTGATGAAAAGTGTTGCTTCATTGTTTTATGATGAAGATGAACCTGGAATTTAAACATTTAGCCAACAAATGATCATATATGACAAGAATTCAAAGAGAAGGAAGGACATAGCAAATGCTGTGACATTTTGTGGGTGTGGATTCCCCCGTTTTATTTGAATATATGGCCTAAAAGACTATGCAATCAAGTTCACTGCTTTCTGAAATTAAATTTTTACAATCCTATTTCTTTAGGATCCAATCTTAAAGCGTCTTAATACTCCTACCAATTAAATTTACAATTCATTTAAATGTAATAGCATGATAATTATCCATAGCAACTGATATGAAAAAAACATATTGTGATAATACATTTTCACAAGAACTGTCATAGAGCGAGGCTGTGCCAGGGAAGGAGTTTTCAGGACAGTGGAAAAATTAGCAGCACCTGTTTCCATGTCTTGTCATTGTGCCTCAGAGGGTTAATTAATTTATTTACGTGTCATGCAAAAGATGTGCGAGATCTATGCATAAAAAGTAGGTCATATATTGACACGCAGGGTGCTTCAATGTGTGTCACTGAAATTGCCCGACAGGAATCCTGCTAATCTCTGAGAAAATAATAATAAAAAACTGGCCTTTCTCATTTCCTTCCACCTCCGTCCCTTGCTTTTTTTTTTTTTTTTTTTTACTG
>OMLB01062799.1:14078-32797 GCA_900302555.1 Myripristis jacobus | reverse complement strand
CAGCCAGACACTCTATGATGGACATTGCTTTGAGACACCTGCTTCTGAACATGTATGTGTGTGTGTGTGTACGTGTGATACGGTATGGCATTTCAAACACAACCCACAAACAACTTTTCTGTATAGGAGGGGAATAAAGGAAGAGAAAAGAGGATAAATCAGTTTCAGTACACACTTGGGTGCAGAGTGTACAGAGGCAGGTACAGAGGCAAAGAAAGACGACTGTTGAAGTTGAGGAGAGAGAGATATGGACAAAGAAAAACAGATGTCTGCCACAAGTGCATTAAGAGAGGCACTGAAAGAAAGAGACGCAGAGACCGAACGAAACAAAGTGAGAGAAAAAGGAGAGTTGAGGTCCTGGACCACATGGCCCCGGCAGCAGATGGAGGCCTGCAGGTGTTTCTAAAACCAAGAGTGTTTTCAATCTCACAGAGGGAAAGAAAATATACAGAGAGGAGAGGAGAGGGGGGAGGAGGTGAGTAGGTTAGAGGCAAAGGAAAAGTGCTCAGTGGGGGTGGGAGAGTCGGAAATGGGGAGAGCAGAGTATCAAATTTTAGCACTATTGGGCAGCTTTCCCAAACAGAGACACCCAGCATTTAGCCACACTGACCTAATATCCAATACCAGGACTGCATTTGACTCCTTGACCCAGGCGGGCCCAAGTTTGTGATGTCTGACCCCACGTTTTGTTGACTAGGTGCAACAGTCTGTCACAACAGTACTCATCTGATTTTTAAGTCTCTCACTTGCTATTTGCACTTTTGAACAATTCTACTTATTCAGCTTTGATGTAATTTAGTTTCCAAATGCTGAATTCATGTCTTTGTCATCAGTTTTTAAAAGACACTTGTGGTTTCTCTGTCTAATCCACATTCTCTTTTCTTTAGATTTTCTTACAGTTTGTCTGTGCAAATAAACTGTACTTAAAAAAAAAGGTTCTGCTCAGCTCATGCTACAATGAAAGCAGGGAAGAAATGGTAGAGAAACAGGTGGAATGTAGTAAACACAATATCAAACATCAGGAACCTTTTCATCGAGATGATCTCATAAGCTCTGTGCAAAAGTATGTTTTTGAAAAGAAGACAATTTCCTTCAAAAGATGAAACCTAAACCACATGAAATTGTGGGAAATATAAGACAGCTTTCCCTACAGACACAACATGCAAAAACGATACAAACGTACCTGTTTGCGCACGTACTCCACCATGAGCTCGAGCTGTTTGGGGTCTTCGCACTGACGATTGAACAGGTTTCTCCACAGCGCTGCTGCTAGCACACAGTCATCAGATAGGATTCCCTGCAGGCACACACACGAGACACGGTCCACACACATTACTCAAAGAGGTTTTTACTGCAGGACTGCTGAGCCAACACACTGTATGTATATATTGTGATTTTTTACGAGAAGGCTATTTATTTTCTACACCGCAGAAATTTTGGTTCCTGACTACATTAACCTTGTTTCACAGGAGCAGAAAAGATGAGTACAGCTGAACTTTTAGACATCGCTGTGATATGGCTCACGTTTCACTGGAACACTATGGGCGCTAGCTCCACTATCAGCGACCACAACCATCCACTCACTGAGCCTCTGTGACTCCTGTGAATGGGAGTGCCTCTTACCTCGTCGTATCCAAATATAGCTGCGTAGAAGGTCTCCGTCATTGCTTTCATACTTTCCTTCCTGTGGATGGCATCAATCTGCATCAGACAGAGAGAGAGACACACACACAGAAATAAAGATGCATAAAAGGTACTGATCTTCAACACTGAGCATTTTCACACAAGGGTCAACCACTCTTAGGCCACTGTAGCTTTAGGTGCTAATAAAGCTGGGCCTATTAGTAGTGCCTGACCAATTATCCATCCTGGCTGACTACTGGGGCTATCAGTCAGAATTTTTCAATATCCGGCATCATAATTTGGATTTAAATTATGACCATTATGAAAACCACTCAGACTCTCTGTCTGAAAAGCAGTGGAACAAAAGCGAGTGGGCAGGGCGGAGTATCAGGTAATATGGTTACAATTTTCATGTCCCTTGTCTATGGATTTGAATTTGATTTATTTCTACAGAAAGACAGAAATGTGAAGTTGCAACATAGAGCCCTTACTTACTGCCTTCAGGACAGAAGGTTAACAATTTTATTTTCCATTTTATTGGATTTATTTGGTATTATGCAATGCTTGGGAAAGATGTCTGACTGCAGTCTACAAGAAATCTGAGGTCGATCAAGCATCACTGACCTGACCTTTAAACATACCTTTTTAACAACTAGACATATAGGTAGTAACATATTCAAATGGAGTTTGCAATTTTCTGTTTTTTTTCTAATAACTTTCTTTTTGGAGCCATCTGTTTTACTGCTGCACCAGTGGTAATCAAACATTCGTTAATTCAAAGCAAAGTTTGTGTTAGTGTTTCTAATACTATACATTTTGACACTGCAAATGAAGACTGGCCCTAAATACAGGTTACTGGTGTCCTTGATTAGTAATAATCAGTATCTCGATCTCTACCGATTAGCCTGTATTCAAATTCTGACAACACAGAGTGCAGCTCCTCCCATCAGAGAGGCCTTCTGCATTCAACAACAACAACAACAAAAAAAAGTTAATTTACTTGCCATTGTTGTCTCAACTACATTTATCATATATAACTGAAAACAGCTTTGCACCTCTTTCTTACATGCCACAGTATGAAGGTGGACATGTAGTAACCATTGTAAAACTCCTCATACATTTACACTGAATCTACCCCATAATACTGCACGCAAACACAATACAATCAAATTAATTCACTGCGATACACAACTACTTCTCCTGGAGATAAAGCCAAAGTGCGGCAGCAGTTCAGCAAGCACGCAGCGAGCAGCATAACGGCACTGAGTTTGGCTGCTTTCAACTGGCAGTAGCAGCAGGTATCAAAATGGAGAAAATGACCAATGTTTTTACTGCTCCTTACCACAATTAGCAAGAAACCTAAGAGCGACTCCAATCACTGGCTCTGTGTGTGTGTATACTTAAGTGCGTTGTAAAAATATGTGTGCTGCTAATGTAGAGCTTGATTATGCACATTTTGTGTGGGCTGCAGGCCAGGTTCTTTCATTTGACACACAGACACACACAATCGATATGTCTGTGGTACAACTTGAAAAACATGCCTCTGTAACAGGAGAGGCTATACCATAATCTTCATGGTCCAGTCTCTCAGAGCACAACATTTACACATAACCACTGCCATAGAGGTAAATAAACAGGTAAGCAAAGTGTAACATCTAGTTTTAATCATCATAACCCACCAATACTGACAAAAATTAGAGTTACAGTAAACAGGAGGTTCACACAAAGAGTAAAAACAAGAGAATAACGAGAGATGGCGACCAGAGCTTTCTTTATGATCATGGATCAGTTGGTATACTGGAAATTAGAAAAGTAAGTCCTTATTGCCAAGGTGACTTTGAACAAGTTACTCAACCACAACTGCTCCAGCAGCTAAAAGAGGACCGAGGTAGCTCCCACATGTAAATAACATTTTGTGATACTTGACTGAGCCCTGGAGGAAATTTCCCTTCCTCCCTTCAGAGATGTCAGGGTCAGCTACAGAGCTCAAAATGAGCCTGACTGTGCCTACTCCTGGTCTACTAACACAAAAAACCAAGCCCATATCAAAAAACGGTCAGAGTACAGCGTGCACAGCCTTGCCTCTTGCAGCTTAGGCACTTTGCGAAGATTAAATTTAAATTTCGATGATGCCAAGAAATTATTCATGCCTTTATTTCATTTCACCTGAAGCAGCTGAACACTAAGTTGTCCCTATTCGAGCATAATATTTACAAGATTTAAGATTTTACCAATTACTTTTAAGCTCTGTGAGGTTTAGCACCTGCCTAGTCTCGCGGGGCCAGAGGCTGCTCTCTTTAAGAATTCTATCTACTACATCTGGGAACCTTTAAGTTGAAAAGTGGTTGTGTCTGGCGAGATCAGCAGCTAAGCTGATTGGCTGTCCTTCAAGAGCCCCTACCTGAGAAATAAACTTCCCCTAGTCCGTGCAGTTAATACGTCCAGAGTACAATCAAATAAAATTTGAGTAATGAACAACACCATAAATGGTGTCTAGCTACCTTCATGTTTATGCAGTGCATATTTGGCATATTTAAGCTCAAAGTCCCACAGAAGTCTCAAGTCAACCTCATAACACTCTTGTGACCTAGGGTTTGGGCTTTTAGGATTCACTTGGAGGAGGCTGGGTTTGGTGGGTTTTGGTCAATTGAGAGTTAAAGTTTGCGTTATGGTCAAGGTTAGGGCTGAGAGTCAATAAAGATGAGATATTTGAACTGTACGACTGTGGTGAGTGAGGGCATGGCCATAGGGATATATGCTGACAAAAAGTTCACACACACAGCTGTCAAAACACCTGCAGTGCCCGTCCTCTCCTCAGTGCTCCACCCAACACACACACACACCCACCCACCCACACACACCCACACCCACACACACACACACAAAGAGTGACCTCACAGACTCCACAGTAATTTCTCATCTCTGACCCCTTTCTGTCATGCATGGGTGAAGGAGCAAAACTAAAGACCTCTCAGCTTATACTGAGTTTAACCTTGGCTCCCATTTAACCACCCTCCTTGGTTAGGATCATGGTTGTGTGATTTTTCTAATATTTAGTCATTAGCCTATGAACTATGGATTTTATGTGTGGCAACTGAAAAATGTATGAGGTTTTACAAGCCGGCACGGCAGGGAACGTTTCATCGAGCAGCCAATTCACCTGCCACTCGCTGTTTCAAAGCCAACTACAATATGGAGGGGTGCTATGAATTGGTGGGACTCCAGTCGTCACACAGTGGCATCACTTTGAACAAGATGCTTGGATTTCCAACAAATCTGGTGGAAAGGACAGAGGTTCTTCTTTGGTCACCGACCAAGGACAAACCAGCTAACTTTTCACACCCTTTGTCCAATAGAAAGGGGTTGTGGTAGTGGGGGTGGCATAGCACAATAAGGCTCTTAACTTCTGAATGGATTTACAGATCTTAACAAAACTCTGACCAGGTCGGTCATGGGCCAAAGAGGCTCTGATCAAAGGATAAATATGGTATTTTTCAACCTGTGCCCTATTTATCCACCTTTTGGAGTCTAAATGACTGATAGGGACATCTTTTGAAACTGGTCCAGTACTGAGGGAGAATGCGTCAGTCGGCAGCCACAAAACAGGCTACAATGTAACCACACGGGGCATTTGCACACCTTAAATCGCCACTGACAGGTTCAGATTGTTATTTTAAGTGTCTGACAACATTATGGAAAGGATCCCTACAGAGCTGATAGACGTGTATCCATCACCTTAACAGAAGTCTATCTCAAGAAGTAAAAACAACAACAACAACAATGTAAACAAAGCTTTTACAAGTTTAATTGTTGTCTAGTAGTCCTATATTGTGAGACCTATCAATAAATTGTGATATGATAACTTCCCGTCCCATTTTGATTTTGGTTGTGGGGCTACTTTTTAACCACAAACAGTATCAAACTCATATCTAACAACATATACAGTCAGGGTTTTTGAAAGCTCATACTTACACCAGTCGAAGTTTTAACTAAATTCACAGAGAGACAGTATTTCACACAGATATACAGTATTTTTTAAAGTGACTCTCGACTGCACATTTACAATGTTAAGAGAAATTCTCTACATTACGCCTTTAACAGAAGATCCAATTTACATAACTGATCAATTAAATGAACGAAAGAAGAAGATAAAGTTCCATTTTCTACACTGTTTTAATGACGCTGTGCCTCTGTCCTCCCCCATAGAACTGCATTTTTCCCACTATGATCTCTGACAGTTAAGTTTAGCTTAGTGTACATGAGCAAATCTCTCTGAAAGCTACATGCAAGAGAAGCCAAAATTTAAGTCTGTGATGTCAACGAGCGACACTTCCTGGAGCTGCTCCACTGAGAAAGAATAGAGGAACAACTCTGTGAACACTGTGACAGCAGCCAGGCCGACTCTGCTGGGATTTGGCTACACTTTTCTGGTTGAAAACCACTGGCTCAATTATGTTGGTGTGAAACTTAAAATAAACAAATCTGCCTCTTGTACTGCCTGCAACAGAGCTCCACTTTGCTGTACTGCTATTTCACCCCCAAGAGAAATTGTTTCTAAAATTATGATTTTTTTTTTTTTTTTTTACAAACAATGACATTTTGTTCTGTTTTCATTTGCCAAAAGGCAAAAGTCAAAAGGAAACTATTTTGAAGACAGATACAGTATGTGTTATGCCTATTCAGTTGCACTGTATGACTTGAGAAAAAATAAGCTGACTTTTTATTGACTTACGGACAATAAAGAGGAGGCTTGACCCCTCCATGCATGTTGATATAATAAAAACCAACGTATAAAATAGCTCTATATGTGCAATAACCCTTTGAAACCTGAGGAAGTTCACTTGAGCTCTTTCATTATGTGCTAGAAAATTAAATGACAACAATATTACCATACATTTACCTTCAAACTTATAAATAATAATCACAGTCATCAAAATAACAATAAAATTCTAATAATAATTATTATTGTAATGAATACTATACAAAATAAAGAGCAAAAAAATTAGGGGAAAACTTGGGGAAAAATATTGGTAAACTTGTCACATGAAAACTACGTTTATATTTATTACACTGCATATTTAAAAAACATTTAAAATCAATTTCCATGAATTTTCTTTGTGAATGCTACCTTTACTGGATGTTATCTTAGTATGGCATCAAGAAGACCTCTAAACCTGGTTTGAGCTGCTATAATTAGGATATGCTCGCCCTGTGAGGAGTCACATGTATGAGCATCAGGCTATACATGTCACGTATGTTCAACATGTCCGTCTGGTGATAATGCTGTTACATGATCTTATGTGCTTATTCCTGCAGAGTGGCATGATCATTTCCATTCAGCTATATAAGGAGCTTGGTGCTTGGCAAGGACAGGCAAAGGGGCAAGTGCATACACTTTAGTGCGCACGCACACACACACACACACACACACACACACACACACTTACCCCCATGATCTTGCTCCTCTGCTCGACATCCTCCCACATGGAGTGGACAATGTAACGGCACATGTACTTTCCTGCTCTGCCCTCCTGCCGCATTCGGACCAAACACATCCTGGTGGAGAGGAGGCAGAGCAAGAGACAGACAGAAGTAAGTGGGGGGTATGGAGAGGTAAGAGGGGGAGAGAGGGAGAGAAACAGGCAAATGTGTACAGAAAGAGGAGAGGAGGGGGAAAAGAAGCAGTATCAGGAGCCAAAGGGGCAAGTGAGAGAAGCAGAGAAGAGTGAAAGAACAGAAAAATGACAGAATAGTAAGGAATGAAGGAAAGAAGAGGAAAAGAAATGATAAGAAAGGATCAGACAAGGAAAACAAAAGATTAAAAAAAAACAAAATCAGAAAGGAAGGACAAAGGAGGATAGAAAATGAAGAGAGTCATAATGGAGAAGAAATGCATATGGAGCATCCACACGAAAACATGAACACTGCTGTGTGTGTTTGTGTGTGTGTGTGTGTGTGTAAAACTCACCATACATGCAGCTGTGCGACCAGGAACCAAGAGTTGAGTGTGTCAGGGAGGGAGCATTCTGAAAAACACATGATAATGTTACAAAGTGAGGATGCTGGATTACAGTATCACATCAGTTCAGTGGCACGGTACAGTGTCATAGAATCACGCCTGATTATGCAAAACATGCACTGCTTTTGTTTTAGCTAGTTTTTCTTCCGTTGAAACTTATTTTCCTCTTTCTGCTGTTTTTGTCAGTTGTGGATTGGAGGATTTAAGCGATCTGTCCCCGGTTCGTGGTTACATGATTTGTAATGGTTATATAGCACTACTTTAATGTAACTCACCAAACACTGATTTGGTGGGCCGTCATCACAACACAATTTCACTACAGTGAAACAGTAGTTAGGTAAGTGCAATGAACCGATGTTCGAAAAAGTCTAAAAAACTCTAAAGGAGCAGAGCCTTTTCTGAGAAGCCGAGCCCTCTGAGCCGATGTACACACGGGGACACTGCACACTGAACATGCGTGAGCTAGCTTTTGCTGGAGCAGTAGGTTTAAAACGCAATACACTAAAGAAGCAGGGTCCAAGTGTGTGTGGGTGTGAGCATGACAGAGAGAGAGAGTGAGACTCTGTGTGTGTGTGTGTGTACATATGTATGTGCCAGGCAGTAAAGTGTCAAATAAATATGTCAGGCAGGTGGTGACACTGTCCCTAAACGCCCATCAGCTGCATTTGGATTGCTCCCACTGCCAACGCCTTAGAGTTTAGTGTCAGTATTTGCATCAGGACTAGTTCCATGCCAACGCTGAAATGTGTGTGTGCTCATGCTTTGGCCTCACCATGCTGACTACCAGGGTCAACCCCAAACTATGTACTGTAGGATCACTGTACAACTATGAGTACGTACTGTATGTGTGTGGTACTGGACACTTGACAGGGAGTGTGTTGGTCAGCTTCAGATCAACACATCTCTGACAAACCTGTATATATGCATGTCTGTATCTATTTTGTGCTACTACATGAGACTCATGTTCAGTTTTCATCACAGGAAGTAAGTAAATGTTGACCATAGAAGTGTAAACCAGTAGCTTTTTAAGCCTCTCTCAAGCAAATACATAATTGCAAAAGGTTTCCCCTCTCTTCAAATTCTGCAGCTTTTATAACAAGTATGTTCAGCTGATAACAAACAGTATTCAGGCTAACTTACACTGAAAAAGAAACTTTGATGATGGTATGAAACAGAACAAATTTGGGAGCTTTGTACAAACGAGAAGTACACTGATAAAGTGGGTCTAGAGATTTGTCGGTATATGGCAAGATTTTTACTCGACCAGTATGGTAATGCTTTACCTTGCCCATTCAGCTACACACAGGTTAACTGTTAAACCCCACTAAAATCAATGTATCTGCATGGAGCCACAGTCATCCCCTCTAACTGGTCAGTTCCTGGTATATCAAGTGGTACCTAGTGGTTGGGGCTTACAATAATCAATTTTGTCTGCCCCAAATATTCTGATATTCACACTCAAAACACATGATTTTGAACAGCTAGGATTATTTTATGGCATTAAGAAGGTGAGTGAAAACCAGTCAAAGCAATCAACATCATCTTCAGTGACAGGAAGTGCTGTCACATGGTGCTCATATCACTTTTTCTCTATACTGCATGCTTGGTGCACAGGTTCATGTACAAGCTATCCGTGCAAAATGAACGGAGATGGACTTGGTCGCTTGGCATATTGTGTTTGGTGTGGATCAGGGCATTAACCTAAAAGTTGACCCTGATAACCGCCTGATAAAACAGATAAAAGACACCAGAAGCTGATAATTTTGACAGCCAGTGTGTTTTGATTTCCCTGTTTAATGTTACATGAACAAAGAACTGTGTGTTGTTAAAGATAAAGATAAGGAGAGCTTAAAATACAAGTTGCTCAACTTGGACAGACGTGTCTCCCGGTGTTGACGGGTCGATGTAACATCGACGTCATTGATTGACGGGTCGACGTGAAAAAATCTGGCGTCGTTAATGCCCTAGTGTGGATTGTCTCTAAGAAATTCCCAACACTGACAGTGGTTGTGGTGTGCTCTTGTCTGTTGGTCCGCTCTTCCAGTGTGTGAGCTGACTTACTGTCAAAGAACTCATCATAATTGATTCTCTCTACACAGCACGTGTACATGCGCAAGGCAGCAATCTTGATTTTCTGTGAAAACAAAGGACAAAGAGAAAACACTTATCATTTTTTTATCATCATTTTTGTTATAGTGACAGGTTAGGATTGTGCAATAAATCACACTGACATTTTATATTCCACAATTTATAAAAGCTAGGTGTTTGCATGCCAGCAAAACTAAAATACTGTAAGTGATATTTTCATATCACTCAGAGCAGCTGCCACAAATTGATCAAATTAACCACACACTTATAGGGAGTGAACAGGAACACTGAAGGCAACAGGAATGTCCAGGACATGAAGTCAGAGATGTGTTCTGCTCGTACCAAGCCCTGCCAAGCTGGCCCATAACACAACACTTTGCCAGATGACAGACCAAACCACATTCCTTTGCACTAACGGCAAAACCTTGACTTTCAGGCCAAAACTCCCACACAACCAAAAAAAAAAACAACAACCGTAAAAACTGCTTCGGATTTTATGACGTGAGAATTCTCAGGAAACATACACCCTATGCGGGTGTGATAAGATGAATGTGAGTAAACATTTACCAGTGAAAGATCAAATCCCTGAACATACTTACTGCACTTCAGTTCCTCATTTCTACTGCTGACTGTGTGCATCTGCTCCATCCTGCCAACTACCAAAAAACCTTCAAGCTCTCTGGGAGAATCTGGCCATGAGGATCTTGTGAATTCATGTATTACATTAGCACGGGTTGTTCAGCCTTCTGGACAGAATTTGAGAACATCATGATCCAAACGAAGAGGCTTGGGTGGGAATTTGCAAGATTGGGCTGGTGTCACAGGGCTGAAAAGTTCCCCTCTGGAATTTGAAATCGATACAGGCTCATCCATGGATTCAACCTCCACCTACCATTTTGGTAGGACAACTACCATCATTTAGAGGTTATTGTTATTTTTTTAATCTAAATGTTACTGGTAAAACAGACAAAGTAGATGATTTGTTTTCGAATAGGTCACTGTGGCCAGTAAATCAACAGTCAGCCACGACACTCCTGGCTGACAGAGTCTAATTAAAGCTCCCTGCTGGGGGGGATTAGAGCTCTCCTGACCACCTCACATACTGGAGTCATGTAACTGCCCTCCACACACATGGACAAAACTACGTCACAACTATGATCTCTAGACACACTCAATTTGTTTATCTGTATTAACAAGAGCGGGACATTAATGTGAGTCATCGCCCAAACGTTGGTCTATCTTAGCTATATGTCTAAATCGACCATTATTTTCAATATACTAAAACCCAAAAGGTTGTGATGACATCCACAAAAACTACCCAAGTTTCCTTTCATTTTCCAACACACATAAAATTTGAACAGGTGTCAATAAGACAGAAATAGATCATTTGTCTGTCTGACCTCTTTCCTACACAAGCAGACACACAGACAACGGTTTTTGGACACTGTGTACATGTACACACCAACAAATGCACACACTCACTGGGCATGTCCAACTTCTTATTAAACATACCCATCTGTCTTCTCTCCACAAACACAAATGTGTAACTGTAACAGCTACCTGCACTGAGCATGTGCACTACATAGTCATGTCCAAAGACCTTTGATCTAAATGCTTCTTTCCCCACACCCGATGACTTGTGGGATGAGAGGAGGGGATGCCAATGCTTAGAAATTACAAAACAATACATTATAGGAAGCTTTTTTGAAACACATTTCCCCTATTAAGCAGGGATGTTATGACAACCAATACTTGGGCACCAAGTTGATGCCAATAGTCCAAAAAATATGACGGTACTCGTTTTTGTATGTTCAAGTGTGCGCCTAAGAGGAGACAAACACACATGAACGAAGGAGTGGCAGTTCCGCCTCGACTCGTCCAAAAGAAACACAGCAAGACGCGTGTATGGAAGGATTTTGCGTTCAAGGCGGACCCTCACAAAATGCAAACGGTGCCATCGAAGTTTCCCATTAAATAGTAATTTCTTTTTCTAATTATGTATAAGCCTACTTACTATTTCCATATTTTTCTCAGGTCTCTGCTGGATACTGCAAATGAAATTCTGTGCAACCTAAAAAGTCATTATTTATCCAAAATCGACTTACTGTTTGGTTAAATACTTGAATGTTCAACAGACTGTAATAAAGGAGTGTATGTTGAAGTAAATGGGATTTTTTTTCACTGGTATTGGTATTGACTACTGAATTTCCGGTAACATGATAACCCTACTATTAACACAAACTACAATACTGTGATTTTGATATTTTCCTCTTACAGCAAAATTCCAGCCTATAACTTTGTATTTTCTAAGCTTATTTTATTTTGTCTCTAGTTTAAAATAAAATCCAAAAGAAACAGAAAAATGTATCATGTTAGGAGCTTGGTGGAGACGCACTCTCTGGGGTCCAGGGGAAAGCAGCTGCTTCTCCTCTTTACAACTTGCATGTCAAATACAAAAGGATTAATTACTTTTATGTAAGAATACATGTCAAATACCATTTTGCCCCTCTTCAAAACAATACTGTTCAACTGAGAGGCTATCTCCGTGAGTCTAAAACTCTTTTAGGACAGATTTATTTCTAAGGACAATGTGAATGATGTCAAAAGAGGACATCTGCAATATTAAAGGCAAATCTGCATGGAATTAAATCTCTGCAGTCAGTGTCCAAAATTACAGAGATATAAGTGTCTACTATATTTATGCATTGTAACTGACACCAAAAAGCTTCTTGCGTCATACATCACTTCTATAACTCATGTTCTCAAAACACAACTCTGCAAAACAGCTGTGCAGAGAAGAAAGTGACAACTGGATCAGTCTTAAGACTTTGGGATCTGAAGTGTCACCTGAGGCTATTTTCACTGAGCATTTTATAGAAAGTAAAAGAGGTCAGAGTTTTTACTGGTGCAGGCACAAGAAGTCCATAAAAAAATACTGTACGGCAGATCCAAGTGATGCCTAAATTACAAACGTGCTCTGGAAATACTGCCTCCTTATGTATAACTAATCCCACCCAAAGAAGGCTTGATTACATAACATCTATTAAAGATGCATGGATACCAATGACTGCATAGGCTATTGGGCTGTTGCCAGATTAAGTAACACTTAGTAAACTATCAGCGGTAGTAAAACTCAATTTCTCTGTGATGGTTAAATACTGTGAAGTAATGTACGGTTTACATGCTGAACTGTGGGGGGTAATCTTATTAGATCATGGAACAACTTCATTCTCTGACAACTTTGGGTCAGTCCATCTCAGTTGATCGAATGGTCCCACCTGACCATCTTAGATTTGTGTCATAATAAAGACATAATTGAGTAAATGGCAATTTAAATTCCAATTGCGATTTTGCAAGTAATGCTCAAGGAAAACAATTGAAATGGGTAGGTAGTATCATTTTTATCACAAGGATTTGTTGCTCTCTGATCCCTCTCTTTACCTCCCTGGACCCTCCCTCACTGCCTCCCTCTCTCCTTCTTTCCTTCCCTCTCACTCACCCATTTGTTGTATTTGAGGGGTCCTGTGAAGCCCATGGCCTCAATGAGCTTGGTGAAGGCCCCGACTTCTTCTTCTGTGTGCTGGGGCGTTTCCTTCACATTGTAGAGCTGTAGAGAGAAGGAGAGAGAGAGAGAGAGAGAGAAAGGGAGAGGGAGAAAGAGAGAGAGAGGAAGAGGGAGAGAGAAGTAAGGGGAAGAAAGGAGAATGGAGAGGAGTTGAGATGAAATGAGGGGAGAGGGGAGGAAACATTCCAAATGAGAAATAAGAGAAGGAGGGGGGAAGTGACAGAGGAAAGTATGGAAGCAAAGAAAGAGAGATGGAGGAAAGAGTGAGGGGAGGGGCAACAAGGGAGAAAGCGGTAAGGAGTGAGGGATGGAGGACAAGATGAGGGTGACATGGAGAGTTAGACAGAGGGAGGGAAACAGAACAATAGTAAGTACAGACTTGATGGAGCAATCACAGCAGCAGGATACACTGCCTCTAAAATAGGTTTCATATTCTGTGAATGTATGTCCTCCATTACATCATCAGCACACAGAGACACAAACGAGTGATGATGATGATGATGACGACACACACCTGCAGAACTTGGCCTTCACGGGGAGAACACAGCTGCTGAATAAATTATTATGCTGAGCTATTCTCAGCTGTGTCGTCTTCATGCCCTGATGTCTTCATCGCTGCCATCATGACCACAGCTAACCATCATCAACATGGACACAGGTGTTTCTTGAAGTAGTTTCAATATTAACTTCTTGTGATCAATTTGTTGTGAAGATGGCACGTGCATATTTACAAGTTAAGATGCTTGTTTAAAAACTATTGCAGTTACTACCACTAATCTAAGTCAGTGGTTTTCAGTGTGGGGTCTGGTACCAAACAGCACCTTTATCGGTACTTTACTCTCTCTGTAGTAACAGAAAATGTCATTTCAATTGGAAAAAACAAGTCCTCTAAATTTCAACATGGTTATTTATTCAGAACATTTTGTTGTAGCACACCACACAAAACACAACCCGTCCTGACAACCTCCAGCCTGTCAGTCACATCTAGTTACCAACTAGCAGTGGAGTGGTAGCCAGACACCTTTGGTAACCCCCTTCAGCCCCGTCCATGCCCAAGGGGGCTGACATGGAAAGGGCCGAGCCAGCGGTGGGGTCCATGAACATGCCACCACCACCGGCTGTGTGACATTCACAGCAGCTGACATTGTGTCTCCACATTCGCCCTTATTCGCATGCCAAGCAGAGTCCAACGAGGAAGAATGTGATGAAGACACACACTCCTCTCCCCAGTGTGTGTTGTAGCATATTCCTCACCACAGAGAAGGGAATATCACCAGATACACCTCTCTAAACTGGCAGTTTCAACTGTGTGAGCCAGAGATGTACCACTTAGATGTGCACTTGCAACAAGCAGCAGGGTTTTTTTTTTGAAAGGATCTTATCAATATTCATTTGAGCTCACAACACAAGTCGCTCTTACGGTACTGCAATATGGTACCGATTGATCTAATGTGAACACTAAGTACCGACATAATTCAGTAGGTCCCTTTAAAAGCACTGAGCTCGGTACCAAACCCTGCTCAGAAGACAAGCACAGCAAATTAGCTAATGCTAGCAGCAGCTAACAGCAACAACCAACGGCAGCATAAACCATGATGCATGTTATCTCTTTGGCTGCTTTCTCTAGCACTAGACAGTAGTCCTCATTTTTCCTTCACCAGCTCAGAGGGCACAATCAGATTTTGTTTGGTACTGTAGATGTGTCCTGATTTCACACACTTGCATTTAACATGTTTTCATGTTGATTATTGACCGGGTGGCTTCACTGCAATTCTCCAGTTAATTAATCCAATTAATTGTGTATCCACCAGTTCAAATATAAAAACTTTAATTTATTCCATTCCCTTTTACAATACATTCCCAGTGCAATCTTGTTTTACTTTCACACTGCAATGCCCAGTAACTATCTAAAAAACAAAAACAGCATGACTCTTTGACTCTGTCTTCTGAGTCGACTGTGGAGGTCTATCACTGATGACTCCACCTCTCATCTTTTATTTCATTTCATATCCTTTTATTAAAAGGACCTTGAAATGTGCTGCAAGGTGGAGTAGCCCAAGATCCCTCCAAAAGTGTTTTCCAACCTTGTCAGACACTGGGGAAGAGGCTCAGTGCTGCTATCCTCTCCAGGAGAAGTTTCAAATATAAATCAGAGGTGGCAATAATTTTGAAACCCAAGTATGTAGCACTTGATATAACTGTTTGAAATCATACAGTCTATAATTTCTGTAGAATTATACATAATGCATTTGCTCAAACTATAACTCAGTATGCACACATTAAGTTTTTACACCCATTCTGGGTGCCAATAATGTTCTGTAATATACTGTAAAGGTTTAGATGGCATGTTATTAGGACATCTGGCAGTTGCCAAATTAAAAAAAGTGACTGTAGCTATATTCCTACTCCAGTATGGTTCATATCTCCCAGTATCTATTCGTAGGTTCCTTTATGTATACATTTTGGTATCTCTTATTTGTGACAACAATGAAGTCAGCCTAAAGTGTCATGTCAAGTGCATGTGTGTGTGTGTTTACTGTAGAGCTACGCTTGTGTTTGAGTGAGTAAAATGTAGGAGGGTTTCAAGCTGGATTTTTCCAGCAGGCAACAGGCAGCAAGCCAGCAATGATCAGCTGATTGACAAGCAGAAGTTTTGTGTTGCAATAACATCTTACGTCAGTGTGTTTTTATATCTGTGTGTGTGTGTGTGTGTGGGTGGGTGAGAGAGAGAGAGAGAGGATGTGTGTGTCCTTACCTGTGTGGTAATGTGCAGTGTCCGGCATGGTGTTACACAGGGGGAGGAGGCTTTGGCCAGCTGGCAGGCTACTAAAGCTCTGGCAAAACATGCTTCTTGATCTAACACCTAGAGGGAAAATAGAAAAAAATCAGAAACACAGGAGAGGAAACCGAGAGAGAGAGAGAGAGAGAGAGAGAGAGAGAGAGACATGGAGCACTGAATGAAGAACAGATATAAAGGATGAGGAACATCTACTTTGAATGACACAAAGCAGGCACCGTGGTAATGAGATTCAAGTGTTTCCCAGATAAAAATGGGAGATCATGAATTCTTTATAATACATCACCCGTAGGAAGTTAAGGGTGGTGAGGGTTTAGTAGAAAGCAGCTCAATTTATAGATTTGAACTGCCTGGGGTCCACACAGTGAAAAAGAACATATTTTTCAATTATATAGAGCGGCACTGCTGTGAGAGTGAGTCACATATTGAGTGTATGATATTTTGCTAGTTAACACAAATAGTTATAGATTTTCCTAGAGACCTTAGATTCCATGCAGGGAAAACAACACTATCTTCTCATCAACACATTTGTATATGTTCATAACCACTGTAAAAGAATTCAACCCCTTACATATTTTCCCTGGGCTAACAACATTTCTATAGTTCAAAAATAAGTTGATGAGCTATCCTTTGCACTGATCCAAGTTTTGATTCATTAACCTTTTAGGGGGTTCACTGGTATTTCCCTGGAAAATCCAAACGGTTACACTGCATCAGATTTGACTTTTTCAAATGAGCATTTTTAATGGAGCAAATGTATTATGAAACCCTGTTTTGCACAATTTCCTTGCAATGCACACAGAATGACTTCCAATGGTTTGCCATATTTGGAGACTGTTTAAAGCTTTGAATTCTTCGTGTTTGTTGTCGTTTGGTGTTACGGAGGCTGGTAAAGGTCAAAGCAGAGCTGAGGGTCCAGTGTTATCAGTGTCTGACTGGGTTACAGCTCTGATTTAAAAGCTCTTTTGAGTGAGCCTGTCCTGGGTTAGTGAAAAGCAAGTCACTGGACCTCTATCTAAGAAACACCAACTGGCTGGGGTCTGGTGGTCGTTAACATCAGGGGGAAATGACCAGCAGGTAAACCAGCAGGGTCAAGTTCAACCCCAGCACCTCTGACAAGCCACCCAGGTGACTAATCTCATTAACTAGCATGCTAGCGCTGTTTAGGTGTGACGATGCCTCAAACGCACACTTATCAAAAGCTGACCAAGTTTAAGAGCTCTCCTTTGATACTGTAGGTAATCTCAACACTTCCAGTAGCAGTTTGTTTACGGACAAGCCTCCCGGTTCTGGTGTACACGTTCATGTCTAGAGCTAAGTGTTAGCTGGCTGGATGCTATTATTAGCCAGCTAAGCTAACGCTGGTGTTGTTACCTTTCCGACGGCAGCTCTGGACGCTGTCAAATTGATAACATTTCTGACGGCAGACTGCAGCGGCCGCCGATACATGACTCCGCCACAAAGTCACAATATCCTGCTATTGCAACTGAGGAGCGGGCAGCCGCGAAACTGCTCCCCCTGCTAAATCTTTACGTTTTGTAACAGCAGCAGCGTCCCCGCCTCCTCCTCAGCAATGTCAACGGAATCTGTGGGGCCGACAATAGCGTCCGGTCAGAAAACACCGCGACGCACTAAAGGTCCGCTTCGGCACACAGCCTCTCAAGTCCTGCAAATCCACTCAACCTTTTTTCTTTTCTTTTCTTTTCTTTTCTTTTCTTTTCTTTTCTTTTTTTTCTCGTTTCTTCAAGCACACATGATTTATGAACAAATGAAAAATCACCGCAGTGAATAATGAATGACTCTGGTACTTGCTTCAGAGATATCTTTTTTCTCTTCTATCTGGATGGTATTCATATAACATTACAGGGAGTCATATTTTGCCTGCAACAGTACGATATGTTTTAAGAGTTGAACATCACAGGCTACTGTTGTTTCAAATTCAGTGGGAAGCAACACAAAATGACATGCTTGTCATACCAGCCCAGTCCCAGGGCTATTCTGCGCCATTCATTCTGTCGCCAGTGTTGGTTTTTAGTGCAGTTGCAGCTGTCAGAGGAAGAGGGAGTGACCATGAACATTAACATTGTAAAGTGTCAGTCACACAAGGCGACCGATATAAAATTCCTGTGCCAGGGCCCAGCAGGACGCAGCGTTTCCAGTGCCACAAAATAAGCGGGACCATGCATGGCTGGCTTCGCATTTTGTTCAAAGTCATCCAGGCATCCCACTGTTTCCTGGCCCGGTGCTAAGTCCAACAATCACACAGAATGTAATACACTTCTGCATGAGGGGTTGGAGGAAACTAATGCATCGCTCCCACTCTCACACTAAAACACAGTGCAGACAAAAATGTAGCCTTGCTTGGACACCTATGCTCACACATCAACATGTATGGACGTGTTTTCACTCATGCACACATCATCTTTTACTGCTAGACTGGTGAGGTCATCGCAGGTAATGTACCTTGTATTTGTGGGTCTATTTGGTTGTTTACTTATACTATCTGCAATAATAATAATCATTTCTTTATATAATGCTTTTCTGGGTGCTTAAGGACACTTTACATGGAGTCATAAAACCATATAATATTTCCAGAGGGCAGGCTTGGGGAGTGATGGAATACAGTA
>OMLB01062797.1:0-16896 GCA_900302555.1 Myripristis jacobus | reverse complement strand
GTGTGTGTGTGTGTGTGTGTGTGTGTGTGTGTGTGTGTGTGTGTGTGTGTGTGTGTGAGAGAGAGAGAGAGAGTGCACGAGCAAGAATATGTATAGGCATATGTTTGTGTTTGGGTTTAACATTAACAGGCACGATTTGAAAAGATTTGAACTATGCAGACAGCGCAAAGGGAATATTATGCAAATCTAATGAATACATTAATTTTCTTCTTACGCTATGTTCCAGCTCCTAAACTGAACACACAGTCTAACTTTTTAATGAGACAGCCATGATTGCGTAACACATAGTGCTGAATCCCATGACTTTTTCATGGCTTTTTTTTTTTTCCCAGAGTGTTGCATTCACTGAATGCTCCGAGGGGGTTTCAGAGTCATTGTGTTGTTGTGGATGGATGTTCAGAAAACAATTTGACCTCGCTGCTGAAAGCCCTGATAGATACCCAAACCTTAACGTATGTGGTCTGGCTGACCTCAGAGAGCAGGAGGAGGCCACACTGAGGTCACTTCCTTGAAATGTCCATGAAACCTCCCCTGATTGCCTTGACACATGTCTTACAGGAAAAACGGGTGCTCATGCGAGTCAATGTCTGCTGCATGACAGGGATCAGAGTGATGGTTTTGTTCTGTGTGTGTTCGCTCAGCGTTGGACTGAGATGTTTCGGCTCCCAGGTGGAAGCTCGTTGTATGCAAAATTGAGAGCTGGAAGGTGGTGGAGGGTGAAGCCGCATTACATAAAACTCAAATTACCCAACTCACATTTTCATTTCAGTTTGAAACTGATGCTGGCTAATGAAGGTAGAGTTCAACTGAACCAGAAAATTGTCTTTTCAAGGAAATAAATGTACTGATAGTGTGTTGGCGATCCCCACGTGGAGTTTCCAGCACTGCCTTGTTGACAGTGACTACAATCCTTTACTAACATAAAAGTCCCGGTACCATAACAGAGAAATAGTCCAGTAAATGTAGAAGTCCAGCATTAAAAATATAGAATTATTAGTTATAAAATGTTGTAAACTATTAAAAGTAAAAATAGCCATTGTGATGGATGGGTCCATTCAGAAAGCTAAATTACTGAGGCGTTTACCTATAAAAAATATTTTAATGTTGCAGCTCTAACTCCATATTCTGTTGGCCAGTTTACTCTCTAACAGTGCATCACACTTGATGTTTTTACTCTGCACAGGAACTAGTAACTACAGCCTTCAGGTAAATGAAGAACAGAAAAAGTATAAAGTCTCACAAAAGTGGAAATAATCAGTAATTATCTCTGGCAGGTGGCAGCCTGGAGGGGATCATGCATTTAGTCGTGTGTATCATGTATGCATGTATCTGTCCGCAGTCAATCTACCGCTGTGACTATCTGCCTAATATTTTTTTTGTGCAAGGTTATGACTGTATGATCAAGGACCTCTCATGGTTGTGGCGACTGAAAACCTTTGAAAAACCTTTTTGATGCTGCAGTCGAGTGCTGACTCCTCACCCATCTTAACCGGCTGCTTGGGGCTGCAAGTGATCAGTGAAGTTGGAATCTTGTCTTTTTTTTTGTGGTTGTTTGAAAACATTGAATAATAATAATTTCAACCAGCTGCTGAAATGCCTTGGTCGGTTAATTTATGCTCTCATGCAGACACTCTGGACACACAGCCTGTCCTGCAGTTTCTGTTCGTCACCCTCCTGCCCCCAGACACGCCTGGTGGAGATCTGCACTCTTCTGCTGCAAATTTGCACTTAAGTACAGTATTTGAGTAAATGTATGTAGTTACTCCTCTCCTTACTGACCACTGCACTACCGAGCGAGGAGAGGAGCAGCAATAGTCTGTGGACTTGCTGTAGACACATGCTGTAATATTTCCAGCGCTAAAAATAGTTTATGAACCTCATCAGTTTCTTGGATTCGGGGCTGCTCCAGGGAGGTGCTTCCCCAACTCGGAGTGTACTGAATAAATGATACCCTGAGTGAATGCAGTACACCTGCACAGCACTGCAGGGAGGCTTAAAAGATGTCTAAAAACAACTGTATTCCCCAGGTATTTACATTTAGAAAGCCTCCTAGAGACTTTATAGATTTGTGTCTTTGTTTGACAGGGTAATACCGTTGCTTTTGCGTTACAGGTGTAATGTTTAGAATGACAAAATTGAACAAATATGCACACACACACACATACACACACTCATATACATGCACACAAACGAATGTATGGTCACTACAGTTTCTGTGGGGAACGCTTTTCTTTTTCAGAGTGTCGTGGACAAAGTAAAAATAAAACATTCCCTCCAGAAATGGTGGCATCCATCTACCTGTGCGTGTGTGTGTGTGTGTGTGTGTGTGTGTGTGTGTGTGTGTGTGTGAGCGGGCATCCATGTGCATCAGCATGTAACTGCTCTGTTTCATGGAGCCCTCTCAGGAGTGACTAGGTGTCTCAGTAAACATTAGTACAACATTTGAAAAATAATAACAAAAACAAGAGAATTCACAAACGCAGTCGCCCACATCAACATAACACACCTAACTGTGTCTTTCTCCGGTGACTCATTCTGGAGATATTAGAAAAAAAGTATTTTTCGTCTCCCGAGGTGACGTCCATGGTGTTGAATGGTGCGCTTGGTAGGCACTTAAATATCTGACCCCCCTCCGTATCAAAATGCCTATGGTGCATGTACAAGCTCATACGTGTGTGTGTGTGTGCATCAACGTGCGGTACACTTAAGGGTCTCAGGTGTGTGGCACTATAGGAGACATCATACAAGGTCACAAAAATCGATGAGTCTTCCTCTAGGGGTCATACGCACAGCAAATTTGAAACTAAAAGGTAATTGAGTCGCTGTTGCTTTGGGGAGATAATAAATTCCTTGAAATGTCATTTAACCGCAAAATGATTTTAAGTGACGCAAAAACAAAAGATGACCTTAAATAAACACAAAACTTGGGCGGTGCAGATTCCAATATGGGAGTCAATCAAAAGATTTCATTTAAAGTTAATATTGTCCAGTTGCTACACGTTTAAGCACAGCCAAATGAGTGAAAGGTTCATAATCCTCCCAAAGTTTCTGTCCTGAGTTTTGTTTGTGTCCTGCTTGGCCCAGAGAGGAAAAAAAAAAAGATGTGGTCTGAAGTGAGATAGATTTTCTTGCCTGGTGAAGACGTTCCAGCAAATGAACTGCAGCAGGGTTTGGCTGGAACAGAGGTGGGATGATTCTGGAGGTGAGCAACACATGGCTGTAAACCTTCTGCAGGTGTTTTTGTGATGAGAAAATAAAGCCTTATCAGAGCCCAGTGGGTTGCTGTAAACATTATGGAGGTTTGTTTGTGACGAGCTTTGTGTTGAGGCAGCTCAGCCCCAGTCCCAATCATTTTCAGCCAAGTTCACAGCCTTTTGGCTTCTAGAAACGCACAATTTTTAATTAAAAAAAAAAAAGAAAGAAAACAACTTAGTCACAAGCTGTTTGGACTTGTCTTTTTGCCATTGTTATGGAGCATTTCTCTTTTTTTTTCAGGACACTGAACCAGACTAAAACAGTAGAGCCTCTGGTGTTAAAGGAAAAATAAACTCAGCATAAAAGTTTTAAAGTGCGGGGGAGGAACCAGCACACACCGTCTATTTTCTTGACTTTAAGGAGTTGTGGAGCAGCTTTCTTGACAAGTGTATTGTTCATTATCTCTGCACCATCTGGTCTTCCACAGCAGAAACTGGGGAGCTAATTGCAGCTTTATTGAGACTCAGTCCAGCTTGAAAGATACCAGATTTCAATAAGTTAACTGAAAAAAAAAAGTCTCCCGTACCTGTCAACTCACTGTGTGCTTTTATTCAGCGGAGAGAAAAGAAGAATTGTTTTATTCCAAAATGTGGCATCCACTATCTAGTAAAACTGGCACTCACTCTTACATAAAAATAAAACAGTTTTTGTGGTATTTTATGTCAGATAACGGTTGTTTTGCAGGGAAACTATTCAGGGTTTTGAAGAAAATCTGTATGAAATCTGCATCTGCAGGGCTTTTCATTTCCAATATTTACACTGTAATCATGTGCCTGATGATGAAGCAGCAGCAATGGCAGCTGGCTTACCATGGTCAGCAAATTTTAATAAGATCAGCATATGAAAGATTCTGACAAACTTAAAGGGACAGTTCACCCAAAATACAAAATATATTTATTTGTTTTCCTATATTAACCCAAGTATAGTCTATCTATCTAGATAGATAATTTGTGATTTGGTAAGGTTTTCCAATTTGCCACAATCTTCCAGCACCAGGAAGAGCTTTGTTGGCAACTATTGCCTGCCGAAGAACACATTAAACCGAATCTATCCACCTCTAATTCATATTCGCTGGGAGCAGATGGATACAGAACCAATTGGGAAATAGTTCCCAGCAAAACTCATTGCTCAAATTTCTGATGGTTTGAGCTCCACAAGTGAATATCCATCTAACCATATTGTGCTGGCGACCAAAAAGGTGGCCTCGCCAAATCACATAGAAACTATCACTGCACAATGGGGTAAATGGGAAAATATCTGCTTGGGGTGAAGTCTTCCTTTAATAATCATTTAACCTTGGTCTATGAAAGGCTCTAAGAGGCCCAACACGCTTTTTAATTTGACATGAATTACCATCACATAAATGGAGGATGACTCTCTATCACTGTAGAGAAGATGCTGTCTCCATGAGGAAATAGAGAGAAGGACATTTACAGAGTTCATTGTGGAAACTTTGGAGCGTGCAGGGAAAGTGACATGTGAGAAACAGAGCGGGCATGGACATAAAAGGACAGGATGGACAGTCCAATTGGAAAAAAGTAAAGTGAGAGGGAAGGGGGCTGGCGAGGTCTGTGAATCGGACAGGATCGAGTTTCTCAGCAGACGCAGCTTATCACAGATGCCGTTTCATCTAGACTCTAGAGTGTCACACACCCACACAGAAAGGGAATTTAGAAAAGACGGGACATGGAGTAGAGAGATAGATATTTGATGTGATCGGTTTTTCACTGCTCACTTTATTTCCCTCTTCCAGTACGCTCCTCCTGTCACAGCGGTGGGATCAGATCAGAATCACAATGTGTAGGACAATCTCTCTATCGCCACGTATGAAACATGCCTGACAGGCCCCGCTGGTACAAAACCACACAGGACCTCATGTAAAGTGGATGGAGACTAAACAAATATTTAGATAGAGAGCAAAAACATACAATCAGTATTAGTATAAAATCACTATGAAACAGATTAAAAGCACCAATATCTCCAAAAAGACAATTTTTCTGTGCTTTGAGACACCCACTTCAGGCTTTGAATGAGTTTCATTTAACCCAGAGTGAAGAGAGTGCAGCTCGCTCGACCTGTAAAGCATCTCACAGACTTTCAGTTCAACTGTGGAAAATGAATCACACCGATGTCAGACGATCAAAGTTTTTCACCTAACAAGAGAGTTATGTAAAACTGACTGGCATGTGGAGTGTAAGGGGAAAAGAGAAAAAAAAGAATATATTATTGAAGGATGTTGAATAATGCAGGTAAATGCCAAGATGTGTAGGAGAGTGAAGCCCGGGCATTCAATAATTTACCGTTGCAGAGGTGGACTCTCTGTTGTGCTGTACACAATGCCAAAGAAAGACCTGAGTCATCCAGAAAATCCCAAATATCATACTGTATATCGAGCTCGCTGGTAAAGCCTGCTGTAATGAAAGGACATACTGTCTTCTTTCACTTTACTACCTACTGCCTCTGTAAGCTGCCTGCCCTCATCTCTTTTATCCTTTAAGCATACATCTAAGCCTGGAAAAAAAAAACAAGTGCAGGACTGCAGATGCTGGCATCATCAAAAGAACAAAACTCAACTATAAAAACATTAAAAGACAACACACACTGCAAAAAAAATATCCTACATAACAAAACAGCTTGTCTCATATTCAGTCTTTAAATGCATTTTAAGCAAGTGGAAAATTCTGCCAGTGGGATGAGATAATCCCTCTTGTTTCTGATATTAATGATATTAATTCTGATATTATAGCCTTATTCTGCCTTGTTTCAGCATATTAATACTTGTTGCAGAACAACAACAACAAAAAAAATCTGAAACAAGTGAATGTGCATTTGAAATAAGTAGTATTACCTTATCGCTTGTTTTAAGAAAAATACGAATTTATGACTGAATTTAGAGGCTAAATTATTTAAGATGGCTTTTTTATTTTTATTTTTATTGCAGTGGCACTATATTCAGGAGGTTTCTAATTATAGTTGCAGCATATTTCACCAGCCTGTTTCAGTAAGTGAGCATGAGAGAGAGAGAGTGAGGGAGAGGGAGAGAGAGAATGCAAATGGTTCATAATTCATCACAGAGGTGTTTTCACTCTCCGTGTCCATGGCAACGGTCGTGAAGTATGTCGGGGTGGTGAACAGAGGAGCCGCAGATGACCCGGTCACCACGGTGCAGCAGTGGCGGGATCACGGCATTAATATCTCCTCTTCAGTTCGGCGTTTAGCTCCTGTGATAGGCCGCTGCAGCCTCAGGGCTTCCGGTAGATCACACCTGTCACTTTTAATGAGCCGCCTCATTCCTCCAATTAGGCCGCGCATCGTAAAGTACAGTATCTATGAAGCAGGGCGGTTAGTGGGAGATCAGGGAGTGCGATGCCTGATCCCCAGACAGACTCTGAGAATAGAGAGGAGGCCGTAAAATACAAGCAGTGATGCGTATTATTTTTTTTTATATGTGTGCAGGGAAGATTGCTTTTCAGAAGCAATACAGTATCAAACTTTTCTTTATCCTTCATCGGAGAATAACGCAGAGTTTCTTACAGAAAAAATCTTAACAGAGCAAAACTTTGTTGCAGTGTGATCTCATATTTCTGTCCATTCATGTATCTTCTGCTAACTTAATGATACTGGTGAAGTTTTTCCAGATTATGTTAATTTCAGATACATCAGATTTTTTACCACGGGAACTAACCACAGGACCGACAACTATACATTGCGAACACTACCAATAAGGAACCCCATGGAAAAGTATTGTAATTACACAAGAATACACATAACATTTAATGACGTTATCTCTATTGCAAAATATAGTTTACAAACATTTAATACTTACATACTTACGTAATAATCCTAGTTTTCCATAGTCTTACACCAGAGATATGAAGGGAGATATTCCACTAACAAGAGGCCACCCACAGGGAGCGATGTAGAGCACTAAAACTGGGTTAAACGGGTCAGATGAACAACGGTCGATGTGACTTTTCCGGAAAATCAGCCCTCCAAACTATAATATTTTTTTTCACTGTGCACTGTGTGGTGAAAATGACCAGACAGTGATTAAGAAGATGCACATTTCTCTGCACTTGGATCAATGACATCTGGAACATTTTTTTTTCTCTATCTGGTTATGCAACAAATCAACATCACATAGCCTCAGTGCTAGTGGAAATCTGATGAAACTGCCATAATTTTACAACCAACAGTTTCATAAACCTTATAATTACGGCTTCATTGTAAATATTGAGATGTCTAATAATAACAGTAGTGGGTCGATTTACTTGTAAATAGTCGCAATCAAATGTAGTGATAATTTTCTTGACTCATACTTTTTTCCAACATCAGGACATGAATTATGCATGAACTCCCATTCGCTGCCATTCAGGATGACGGATGAGTCAGACGCTAGAATCTAAAACCTAAGACAATCCCATTGGCTGTTGTAGGTTGTCATTTAGAATATGGACAAATCAGAAGCCAGAGCATCACAGAGGGATTGTTCGGAAGGGAATGACAGGGAAGTGA
Organism: Myripristis jacobus; assembly: GCA_900302555.1. Taxonomy (NCBI): domain Eukaryota; kingdom Metazoa; phylum Chordata; class Actinopteri; order Holocentriformes; family Holocentridae; genus Myripristis; species Myripristis jacobus. Next base: position 9,126 of record OMLB01062797.1, on the reverse strand, counting down.
AGGAAAAAAAAGACTAAAGTATTCATTTACAAAAAAATAATCATCGTCTTATTGCCTGGCTATTTATATTTGTATATATCTCTCTCTCTGTGATCTCACCTATATGTGATCAGTTATCAGTTAGACATAAAAATAATGGCTACTGAATGAGGCATGTCTGAATGAGGCATGTCATGGCATAACATGGCATATTTTTGTCTCAAATTGTTTGGAAATGCTGCATTTAGCTGCTCAATTTCACAAAACATTCTCTGAGGGTGGATGCCCCCGTAACGCCCCGTGTATCTGGTGTTCCAAACCAGCACCCATGACCGTCATATATTCTACTCTGTTCATATATTCTACCCTGTTCATATATTCTACTCTGTTTAAGTGGACAGCACTGCACCCTTTCTTCTGTTTCACAGCAGTCAGTGGCTGTGGTTGGGCTTTCTCTCTCTCTCTCTGTAGGCTACAATACAGTCAATCACTGCAACTAATAGCCAGACTTACCATGTCTATATAACAGGTTCATATAAAGTGAGTTTGATAAATCAATGTATTACCAACAAACGTAATCATCATAAGGCTGTCGTTACTTTTTCATGTAGATTGCCTTGGTCTGTGCTTAGTTTTCTGTGTGAATGAGCCACTGTTTATTTTAATCCCATATCATTTGCATAAAATGGTTAGCGTTTTTTTTTTAATGCAACAAGCTCCATCAGCTATTAGTGCTTTGATCTCCTCTGCAAAGATCGCTGTCACTAAAACATGGACCTCTTTCTCCTGCTGTTCTTCAGCTCATTGGCTGGCCAGTATATCTCAGCTTTGCCATCTCTTCTATGGCTTTCACCTTCCAAAATATTGTTTATTATCACCTCACAACAAAAAGGCTTTGGCCTCCTCAAAGCTGCAATTTGCTGGTGTGTGGTCCCATGATAGGTTTTGTTAGGGTTGCCATGTCAATTACAAATTATGAGACAGCATCCATAAAGAAAGCATGGTACATTTTGCATTCAGTGTTAATTACGGACTTTCATGCAGGTGTTTGCTCCATTTGCACCTTCAATTCAACAGAGAGACTCTGCATTGCAAAATGTTTCTAAATTTATTTTAGTTTGGAGGTGAGTGTGGACATGAGCAAACAACTTCTGCATGGCATGATTAGAGCCGATCCATAATGATGATTTTTTTTTTTCTCAGAATAATGAGATTGTAGTGGAGTTTTCCATACCCGTGCAACCATTTTTCATTTTTTATTTGTTATGTTTCCAGAAATGTGAAAAACAAGTCTGAGCAGTGGAGGTAATTGACCAGAGCCGAATAGCTTGCTTCATGTGAAACATTTTGCTGCAGAACAACACTTTGTTCTTAACTGTCTGAAACTCTCCTCCAAACTCTGTGTTTGTGTGTGTCATGTTGCTGTACTGTTAAACCCTGTTCCCGGGTGAAGCAAATTAAACCTTTTCCCTTCCTCAGTTGAATGGATTCCATCCTCTCACTTTATGCTTTTGTGTGGGGTGACTATTTAACCCACAGTGATGCTGCCTCTCTGGCAGAGTGGCTGTAAAGGCACCATGCACCATAAACGGCTTACCTCCTGGTGTGGTGGATTTCTCCATGTGTGTTGCTTCAGAGATAAATACCACTGGTCAGAGAATGAAGACGAAAGGGGGCTGGGAGACACACAGATCGGCCTTAATGGATTTGCACTCGCTACAATGAGGACTCTATAGTCAGTATATCTGTGTGTGTGTGTGTGTGTGTGTGTGTGTGTGTGTGGGAGAAGACTCGAGAGAGAGATGTGTACCTGCACTTTACACAAATGTGGTTTGATGCTCTGTGCCTTGCCAGTGACTGCAGTCTGAAATTACTAGTGCTCTTACTTTTAAATTTATGTGACCGCCCTGCATCTGCATTAAATAAACCAACAAATAATTACAATTACTCTGGGTTGCATGTGCCAAGAAAGCTACAGTGTGTGTAAACACGTAGTAGTTTCTGTACATAGACGTACCATATGTAGGTCCATGCCTCCAGCTTGTTCCATTAATTTAGTACTATTAAAGGAGCAGTTCATGCAAAATCAAAAAAGGGATATTCCCACTTACTCACCTTCCTACCTTGAAATGTATCCATCTGTCAAGGTTTCTAGTCTGATGTGTCTTCGAGCATCCCAATACAATGGAAGTGAATGGGTATTTGTTGAGCTCAAACTGCCAAAAATGTACATGCATAAAAAGTCAACAGCAGTATCCTTTTCCCAAACCCTAATTGAATTTTGTCTGGAACCATTTACTGCAATGTCACCTCCAATTCATACTTGTTGGGGGCGGATGGATACAGCTTACTGGTGTTTTTAAGTTTTTCCACACGAACAGAAAAATTAAGATATTTGAGACTTGCATGTGGTGGTTGTATTGTATTAAGTCAAATGTGTAACACCCCCTTTTCCATATATCAATGCAGCTTCTCACATGCACAGACGGTTTGAGCTCCACAAGCAAACACCCATCCAGCCTCATTGTATTTTTGTGTGTAGGGGGCCAGGGAGGATCACAACAGACTGGAAACATCACCAAAACATCACGTAATTAAGATCAACTCAGGATAAGATGCAAAATGGGGGCAAGCACGAAAATATACGTATTTTCCTCTCTATTTTGGGTAAACTGTCCCTTTAAGATACCATATTGCTATCCGAGGTTCATCAACGGCAGCCTTGGTTGTGTGCTCTCATCCGTTGAACATTAACACCACGCTGGGGCCGCTCTCTTTAGGCTATTCAAACAGACTGCAACAGATTTAGCAGTAAATGAGACACAGTGCTGCTGTATTAGCTATAATCTTAGCCGGCGACTGTCACTGCCGGGGTCTGTGGACGCTGAATGTTGCCATGCATGGGATTTGGAAACATAACTGAGGACGGGAACTGTCTGCTAGGAAACTACAGACTTAGTGCTCTTTGCTTCAGGGCAAAAGTTTAATGGCATACATGCTGCACACACATGCACACACACACACACACACACACACACTTCCAAAAAATCCTTGAGGGCACTCTCTAGCACGCTCTCTTACAGTATAGCAGGTGGGAACCCCAGGATTCAGTAATGGGACAGACCTGATGGATCGCTTGCCTGACTGCCTGACAGCCTGCTGTGTTCTCCTGAATGAGAGGGCAATATCAGCAGGGGGGGAATGAGCTTTAAATCACCAACCCCACCTCCATCCCTCTTCCACAAAGTACAGTAGACTGCCTTCTGTGGTGCTGGAATACAATGGAGGAGGCTGAGAGATGGTTTACCAAATTTGAAAACAATATACTACCTCATCATGTTTAATTAATTGTTGAAATGAATTCCTTTTGCATGAAATGGCGGATGTTTTCAGCACCAAGTCTTCACTTGATAATTTATCTAGTTCAATATCTCTGGAAAGGCAAACAAGGCATCATCATTTGGAGTTTGTGATAATGCCAGCAATGTGGCCCATGAGGCAGACAGTTATGTGATCTCCCCCTTCCGTACATCTGTCCCTCTGTCCAAAAGTCTGTCACCAGGATAACTCAAAAAGCACTGAACGGATTTGCATGAAACTTATTGGGAAGGCTGGACGTAGGCCAGTGAAGAAGACATTAACGTTGAGCCCATCGACTTGGAGGGGGCAAGACAATGGCTTAGTGCGAACAGGGCCTTAGTTTCTGGTAGTATCCATAAAACCTGGCAGGAAGGTTGGTCATGAGCAAAGGCAGCACTGTCTGACTTTCCCCATTGATTGGCCAAAAGGGTCATGATATATGACAATAGCATTGCCAAAAGGGGGTAGGGCTAAACACAAATAGCTATATCTTCCAGCTGTGAGCCTTGGTAAGGGTCTACGCTCTGCTGAGTGCCTTCTTGGTCACAATGCATTTGCTTTGCAGACAGCAGGATGTTTAGCATTTTGCGAACTGAATGAGGCTAACCCAACTCCATTAAATTGGTTTACAATGAATAAGGCCGTCTGTCTGCCAATGTAAATCCAGTAGCAAGAGATTTGGGCATTGGCTAGCAGACAGTTGTTTCCCTCAATTGTAGTAAATTTCTAAAGTTAAGCAGTTTTGGTTCTTTACGGGTCTGGCAAAAGCCATCTACTTCTTTCATCTGTTTTCATTCAGACTACTACAACTCTGTGTTTCTTCTTCAGTAAAAAGCCTCTCGTATCTCCAGGGCCTCAGGCAGTTTCCTGTTGGCCGTTCCACAATGTAAATTAAAAACAACAGGCAGTCAGCTCATTGCCATCAGGTTTTTGGAGAAAGTTCAGGCTGCCTAAATCAGTCCCATCTTTCAAATCAAAACACATTTTCTAGACTTGTGTTGATGTAATGACCCTGTAGTTTAGTTTTGACCTCCCTTTTAAACAGGGTAATAATAATAATAAAAACTTTATTTTCATAGCATAATTTGTCCAAAATATGCAACTCAAAGAAAAATAAACACTTACAAAAATGAATAAACTAAAACAAAATGGAATAGATTAAAATGTAAAGATATGTGTGTGGTATTTCCCATAAAATAAAAGAAAATGGAATAGATTAAAAATTTGAAACAGCCTACAAATAAATAACAATAAAAAAGAGTAAATTAAAACATACTACTAAAAACTAAGGTAACCCTAACCCTAAAGAATCCAAGATCAGCCTTGGCCATTTAAAGACTTATAAACAAGCAGAAGGACTTTGAAATTAATTATGAATACCTTGAGTATCCAGTGAAGTGTGGGTAGAACTTGGGTAATGAGTTTGTTCTTCTTACTTTTGAAGCAAAGTTCTGAATAAGTTGTAGTCTGTCGATTGCCCTCTTAAATCCAGTGAACAGAGCATTGCAGTAGTCTAGCCTGCATGATATAAACACATGGATAAGCTTTTCAGAATGTGGCTGGGTGGCTGGGGCATACTCTGGCAATATATCCAAGATGTAGAAAAGATATCTTTGTTACCTCATAAATATGTAGTACAAAACCTAAGTCAGAATCAAGATTGACACCTAAGTTTGTCACCTCTGGTTTGACAAAAGGAGTTGTGTTGCCGAGTCTTCTCCTGATTCAGTTTTAGAAAGTTAGTACTCATCTATTTATTTATCACCAACAGGCAAGAAGTCAGAGAAAAGAAGGCATTGGTATCTATAGGTTCTACAGAGATGTACAGTTGTGTGTCATCAGCATAGCAATGGAAATTAAGGTTGTAGTCTGTTGTCATGACCTAGAGGAAGCATATGTACAGCTATAATGAGAAAAGAAGAGGACCAAGGCATCTCCCTTGTGAGACACCAAAGGATGTATCGTACCTGTTTGGTGTTTAATCCCCTAACAAAAAATCTTTGATCAGTAACATAGGAGTGGAGTTAATTTTGGACAAAACCACTTGTCTAGATGATCTAATAGCTTATTGCAATCAATTGTGTCAAATGCAGCACTAAGGTCTACGTAGGAGAACTAGAACCGAGACTTTGTTTAAGTCAGTATCGCATCTTAAATCATCAGCTATTTTGGTGAGAGCGGTCTCTGTGCTGTGATGAGGTCTAAAACCTGATTTATGATTCTTGCATTACTTTTATATCTCTCACTACACATATCAGTCCCTTCTGTTGATTGGTATATTTTTGTTTGGAATAAATGCAATATTATTATTGTTATATTTCATAGTAGTTATAGTAGTACTGTTGTTGAAGAGTTGTTGTTCGACTCTATGGCCTTGTTACACAGCCCTGAGCAAGACACAGTACATCCACAAGGCTTAAGGTTCGGGTTACAACGGGTGAGGATTTTGTGGCCATTATAAGAAGGCTGTTTAACTGTAAAGCATAAGAATAAAATAAGAATAAGAATGAATAAGAAATAAGAATTAAAAATTGTATGACCAGTGCTTGTAGGCGCATCTTCTCCGGAACTTCATTGGGATTCATAATAATAATGCATCTTTATGATAATCTTGCCAAAACAAAATCTCAAATATTTATTTTAATAAACGATTTAAATGACTCAGATCATATGAACGCCAACATTCATCCTCTAGTGATTTGGCTGTGTTAGTAACAACAAACTGCAGCTCAGCTAATAACCAGCATCAGAGCTTTGCTTCATATCAATCATATGGGACAGGCCATTTAACTGTGATGTGTGTTCAGGCCAGTCTGAATACAGGGAAATTGCAATACTTAGTGGCTAATCAATCTTAGACAGCCAATTAACACAGACATTACTGGGAGGATTTCTGCTGAACCTGATTTAAGAAGGTAAACAATCAAATTTGCCCTCACAGTCCTTTTTAAAGACACCGGATCTTATCTCAAGGATATCAGAATAAGATGTTCAAGTTGATACTGAATATTCATTTGCAAGTTATTTTGTTTAGATGCTCCTTTTCTTTTGTTTTGTCCTCATAATGGAAATGTTTATCAGTATTTTGAGCCAATGCTCTGAAAGCCATAAAAGCTGTTTATAGTCATCAATAAAATGTGATCTTTTAATGTGTCCCCATGGCGAAATGAATAACTTTGTTGAGTCTGTTTTCTAAGGCTTTAATGTTCTCTTTCTCTTTCAGACATTTCGATGGCCCATTGCCAGCAAGCTGGATGGAAATGAGATGCTGGAGATCCAAGTGTACAATTACAGCAAGGTCTTCTCTAACAGGTAAGGTAGAAATGCAGCTCCCAGGTTGTCCTAAAAAAATCACATTTGCCACACCACACAGAGTTTCCACAGTAAACTGAATTGTAGTTTGAGTTTAAAGAGCCCTTTCCATCAGTCTGTGGCCAATCCACAATGACATGTGGTATGTGTTATTGGCCTAAATGCACTTTAGAGTGTAAGCCCGCTGCTCCTGAGAGCTTGTGCTAAATTGACTCAATTGAATGACCAATAGGCTGAAAACCACAAGGCAGGCTGTGAATGACTTTTCCATAGAGGGGGAGTGGAGGTAATGAAACAGTATTAGATCCCCGTTAATGGACGCATCTGTCACTCTAAGTTCCCCAAACAATCAAATCATGAACACCACAACTAGCTATTATCAGGCAGGGAGTTACAGTGGAGGGCTCTCCTACTGGACCTGACATTTTGTCAGTCATTTGATCTACCTGCAGTGTGTATGTGTATGTACGTAATACAATAATGGCTTGGTGAGTTTATCTCATATTTGACATAGTGAATAGAATCTGTTTTCTTACCGACACATCTGCTTCCCGTGCAGAACACCAAATTGGCTGAAAGATAGAGAGGCTGATTAACAGTGAGGTTGTTGGTTTTTATCACCCAGCACAGCAGGGTCTGATCCGAGCGAGAGCTCCTGGCTGGCATTACATTAACAGTGCCTTCAGTTGCTGCCAAAGTGCCCTGGAGCAAAGCAAATGAACCCCAAATTGCTTCAGGGGCACTGCACTGCTCCTTAAGGAATGCATCTGCATGAGCAGCTGTGTGTTAATTGACTGAAGTGAAAATTGAAAGAATTAGATTGAAAGTAATCTCAGTAAACATCTTCTTCTTCTTCCTCTCCTCCTCCTCTTTCTTTTTCTTCTTCTACTTCTTCCTCTTATTCTTTTTCTTCTACTTTTCACTATAAAACATCCCCTCGTAGTAATTCCATTCTCATTTCCAAAGCAATTTCTCTTGTTTCTGGAGTTTATCTGGGGGCAGTATAAATATGTGGGAAAAGGCAGAGTAAGACAGGTCTGTCCACTATCCACTGTCCACCTATCAAGGAAATTACACTTGATTCAACAATATTTTGGGAAACAAGTTGATTACCACTGGAAACAAGTGGGGTTATCTCATCCCACTGGCAGATTTTTTTCAGTTGATTTAAGAAACACAACATTTAAGCACTAAATTTGAAATTAAATGACTTGTTATGATGGAGAGTCTGCAGTATTCTTCTGCTTCTATTTTTCTTCTTCTTATTGTTTTTTTCTTCGTCCTTCACGTATACTTGGCACTGTCGCCCCACAGGCAGATGCGACCAGCTCTGAGAAGATGTAGTTTAGGGCTCCTGTGAGCCCGGAAGTCTGTCTGTCTGTTGTTTTTGCAGTAAATTGAATCAGACAGTTACCAGCTGCTGGGTTTAACTGGACGACTGACGTGTGTGTCCAGACTGCAGACACATACTCTACCCACACAGCCAACGGCATCCCTGCCAAGACCTTTGAATGTGTGTGTGTATGTGTGTGTGTGTGTGTGTGTGTATCAGTTGGTGTATGTGGGCGTGTGTGGGTGGATGGGTGCATTCGTGTGTTTGTGTGTAAATTAGTGTCTGCCATTAATCTTAGGATCATCTCATCTTGTAATGTGTGACTGCAGCTGTGCGGGTGTGTGCGCCTCAGTATGCTTATGTGTGTGTGTGTGTGTGTGTGTGTGTGTGTGTGTGCGTGCGTGTGATGCAACACTATTTCTCAGCCACTTAGACAAATGAGTGGGAGCTAAAACCCTGTGACGAGTCTGTGGACAGATGTTGTATCACTTCCACATCAAGGCGGCTCTCATCTGTCATCATGCATTTCCTGGAGTCATTGTGTAGCTAATGAGGAAACAGGAAGAGCGTTTCAGCCACATGGAACAACTCATGAAGAGCTGGAAAGTTTTGATAATCACTGGCAAATATTTGAAAGTCAGTTTAATATTCTTCTCATACCTGACAGTTTCATTGAATTATGCTTCATACAAATGCAATTGGATGTTGGGGGGTCAGGAATGTGTCACTACCTCCAAGAAAATTCCAGTTTCACGGTGGGTAAAACAGACGCTTGCTAAAGGCTAACACTATGCAAAAAAACTGCTTAAAGGCCCCATGGCATGAAAAATGCAATTTTCGTTGTTTTTTCATGAGAGGGAAGGTCTCGGGGCCATGCATTAAATCTGTGATAAATGGAGAAATGCACACAGCCCATTTTTTTGCCCGTTGTTGCGCCACAGACGGATGCAAGGACACTCATGTTTCATTGCACATGTCTATGGATACTCTCATTCATCCAGGTCAAGGCCCAAACGGCCATATACATTGAGAGGTACAAGTCCTCCCCAATGTTCAGGCACTCCAAAAATGTCCCCCCCAAAAATATTGCTGGAATATATTAGCAATTCAGTGTTCAGGCATTCCCAAGATGTCTGCCCCCC